>JAHRHZ010000124.1:835373-854696 GCA_024137785.1 Ginglymostoma cirratum | reverse complement strand
GAATCTCAGAAACATAAATCCAGTGCATTTCTGATGAAGGGTTTAGGTCCGAAACGTCAAGTTTTCCTGCTCCTATGATGCTGCTTGACCTGCTGTGTTCATCCAGCCCCATGCTTTTCATCAGCTCCAAAGACCATTGCCAGATGTCCCACATCGAGAGGGGAGACGGGATGGGGGAGGTGTGTGAAATCTAGCTCCCAAAACATAGAACATAGAACAACACAGCGCAGAACAGGCCCTTCGGCCCCCGATGTTGCGCCGACCTGTGAACTAATCTAAGCCCATCCCCCTACACTATCCCATCATCATCCATATGCTTATCCAAGGACTGTTTAAATGCCCCTAATGTGACTGAGTTAACTACATTGGCAGGCAGGGCATTCCACACCCTTACCACTCTCTGAGTAAAGAACCTGCCTCTGACATCTGTCTTAAATCTGTCACCGCTCAATTTGCAGCTATGCCCCCTCATACTAGCCGATGTCATCATCCGAGGAAAAAGACTCTCACTGTCCACCCAATCTAATCCTCTGATCATTTTGTAGGTCTCTATTAAATCCCCTCTTAGCCTTAATCTCTCCAGTGAGAACAGACCCAAGTCCCTCAGCCTTTCCTCATAAGACCTTCGCTCCAGACCAGGCAACATCCTGGTAAATCTCCTCTGCACCTTTTCCAATGCTTCCACATCCTTCCTGTAATGGGGCGACCAGAACTGTACACAATATTCCAAGTGAGGCCGCACTAGCGTTTTGTACAGTTGCAGCATGACATCACAGCTCCGGAACTCAATCCCTCTACCAATGAAACCTAACACACCGTATGCCTTCTTAACAGCACTAACAACCTGGGTGGCAACTTTCAGGGATCTATGTACCTGGACACCAAGATCCCTCTGCACATCCACACTACCAAGAATCTTTCCATTGACCCAGTATTCTGCCTTCCTATTATTCTTCCCAAAGTGCATCACCTCACATTTATCTGCATTGAACTCCATTTGCCACCTTTCAGCCCAATTCTGCAGTTTATCCAAGTCTCCCTGCAACCTGCAACATTCTTCCACACTGTCCACCACTCCACCGACTTTAGTGTCATCTGCAAACTTACTAACTCATCCACCTATGCCTGCGTCCAAGTCATTTATAAAAATGACAAACAGCAGTGGTCCCAAAACAGATCCTTGTGGCACACCACTAGTAACCAGACTCCAGGCTGAATATTTTCCAACAACCACCACTCTTTGCCTTCTTTCAGAAAGCCAGTTTCTAATCCAAACTGCTAAATCTCCCTCAATCCCATGCCTCCGCATTTTCCCCAATAGCCTACCATGTGGAACCTTATCAAAGGCTTTAGTGAAGTCCATGAACACCACGTCAACTGCCCTACCCTCATCCACATGCTTGGTCACCTTCTCAAAAAACTCAATGAGGTTTGTGAGACACGACCTGCCCTTGACAAATCCATGTTGACTATCTCCAATCAAATTGTTGCTTGCTAGATGATTATAAATCCTATCTCTTATAATCCTTTCCAAAACTTTTCCTACAACAGATGTAAGGCTCACTGGTCTATAATTACATGGGTCATCTCTACTGCCCTTCTTGAACAAGGGCACAACATTTGCAATCCTCCAGTCCTCTGGTACTAAACCTGTAGACAATGACGACTCAAAGATCAAGGCCAAAGGCTCCGCCATCTCCTCCCTAGCTTCCCAGAGAATCCTCAGAAAAATCCCATCCGGCCCAGGGGATTTATCTACCTTCACACCTTCTAGGATTGATAACACCTCCTCCTCACTAACCTCAATCCTTTCAAGTCTAATAGCCCGTATCTCAGTCTTCTCCTCTACAATATTCTCCTTTTCCTGAGTGAAAACAGATGAGAAATATTTGTTTAGCACCTCTCCGATCTCCACAGGGTCCACACATAACTTCCCACTTCTGTCTTTGACTAGCCCTATTCTTACCCTCGTCATCCTTTTATTCCTCACATACCTACAGAAAGCTTTAGGGTTCTCCTTAATTCGACCTGCTAATGACTGCTCATGTCCCCTCCTTGCTCTCTTAACTCTCTCTTTAAATCCTTCCTAGCTAATCTGTAACTCTCCATCACCTCATCTGAACCATCTCGTTTCAATGTCACATAAGCCTCCCTCTTCCGCTTAACAAGAGATACAATTTCTTTTGTAAACCAAGGTTCCCTTACCTTATCACTTCCTGCCTGCCTGACAGGGACATACCTATCAAGGACACGCAATATCTGTTCCTTAAACCAGCTCCACATTTCGATTGTCCCCATCCCCTGCATTTTGCTATCCCATTCGATCCCTCCTAAGTCTTGCCTAATCACATTATAATTGGCTTTCCCCCATCTATAACTCTTGCCCAGTGGCATGTTCCTATCCCTTTCCATCGCTAAACTAAACGTAACCGAATTATGGTCACTCTCTCCAAAGTGCTCACCTACCACCAAATCAAACACCTGGCCTGGTTCATTACCGAGTACCAGATCCAGTGTGGCCTCCCCTCTTGTCGGCCCTTCGACATACTGTGTCAGGAAACCCTCCTGCACACATTGGACAAAAACCGATCCATTCGACGTACTAGAGTTATAGCCTTTCCAGTCAATGTTGGGGAAGTTAAAGTCTCCCATAATGACCACCTTGTTCCTTTCACTCCTGCCCAGAATCGTTTTGCCGATCCTCTCCTCCACATCCCTGGAACTTTGCGGAGGCCTATAAAAAACTCCCAGCAGTGTGACCTCTCCTCTCCCGTTTCTGACCTCAGCCCATACCACCTCAGAAGACGAGTCCTCGTCAAAAGTTCTTTCAGCCACTGTTATACTGTCCTTGACTAACAATGCCACACCTCCCCCTCTTTTACCACCTTCCCTGATCTTTATGAAAGATCTGAACCCTGGAACCTGCAACATCCATTCCTGACCCTGCTCTATCCACGTCTCCGAAATGGCCACAACATCGAAGTCCCAGGTACCTATCCATGCTGCAAGCTCACCTACCTTATTCCGGATATTCCTGGTGTTGAAGTAGACACACTTCAAACCAGCTTGCTGTCTGCCAGCACACTCCTGTGATGGTGAAATCCTGTCCATGTCCTCCCTTCTCTCATCCTCCTGTGTACTGGAACTACACCACAGGTTCCCATGCTCCTGCTGAGCTAGTTTAAATCCACCCGAATAGCACTAGCAAATTTCCCACCCAGGATATTAGTACCCCTCTGGTTCAAGTGAAGACCGTCCAGTTTGTAGAGGTCCCACCGTCCCCAGAATGAGCCCCAGTTATCCATATACCTGAAACCCTCCCTCCTGCACCATCCCTGCAGCCACGTGTTCAGCTGATACCTCTCCCTGCTCTTTGCCTCGTTATCATGTGGCATGGGTAACAAACCAGAGGTAACAACTCTGTTTGTTCTAGCTCTCAGCTTCCATCCTCGCTCCCTGAAATCCTGCCTTATATCCCTATCCCTCTTTCTACCTATGTCATTGGTACCTATGTGGACCACGACTTGGGGCTGGTCACCCTCTCCCTTCAGGACCCCAAAGACCAGGCTGGGTGACTGAGTCATGCTGCAGAGGAGGGTCTAAGTAAGGCATCATTGATTAGTGACTCCCCTCTCCAAGGCATTGGTATAGAGGAGAAGGGGACTGCAGCAACAGTCCCTCCAGGGTGGCAGGGCCTGCATTAAGCATCCCGAGGAGGGGTTTGCCACCTTCCCCTGCAGCACCAATGGCGGTGAGAGTTGTTGGGGTGGTCTTTCTATGCGCAGCCAAGCAGGAGACGGTCTTCGGCACTGCCCTGTCAACGAGGTTTCAGGCAAAGCAGTGGAATATCCGGGGACCAACAGCTCTTCACAATGCTCGTCGCCAGGACCTGAGGGTCCGCTGGTGTCTCAGTGCCCACAACCTCTGCCCTTCAACAGGATGGGGCATTCCTTGTCGGCTAGGCTCACCAGCTGGCGACTGTACGTTTGCTCCCACATGGGCTGGAAGCAGCACCCTGCAGGGCTCCATCTGTCCAGGCATGGACCTCTGAGCGAAGCTGGAGTCATACCTTGGGAACCCATAGAAAGTGGGATCCCTCGGGGCCCAACACCTAGAAATAAAACATAGATATTTGGTACATGAGTCTGTAACTTGTTACAGCCATCAATGCTCACATGTACAAAGAAGAATGGAAGCGTGGATGTGACTGCTCAGTTTGTTCATTTCAATTTGAGATTGTGTATCCAGAATTTGAATATAAAAGCTGAATGACATCTTAAAATTAAAAACGCTGAAGTGGAATTGATTTCAATCCGAATTTTCATTTTCCAACTGTGAAAGGCACCAAAGACTTTGTTTTCTAAGAGATAAGCTTCAGCCACATAGCCTTGAAGTTGGCTGGCACTAATCCAATTCGAACTTTTCAAAACACTTCATTTTAATTGAATGTGAGGCCTTTCTTTTGAAAAAGAACTCACTCATGCTTTTATTTTTCCCTGCAGTTGGAAGATGTGCCTTTACTGGCTGTGTTTTCCGATTGAGATTAAGCAGTAAACATCAGGAGTTGATATCAAAACAAAGTACTGCAGATGGGGAAGATCTAACTGCAAAACAAAAAATGCTGAACAAACTCAACAGGTCTGGCAGCATTTCTGCCGAGAGAGACACAGAGTGAATATTTTGATGGGGCTCTTCTTCAGAACACCTGGGAGCTCAGCAATCGATAATTGATTGAAGACAATTACAAAAGGACAAAAGATAGGAGATTCAGGAAAAATTCTATCACCATCTCCTCCATCGCTACAGCACTCTTTGAAGTAGAGCCATAATTCATAACACATGAGCTATAGGAAGCTACACATTTGTTAATTCTTCTTTTTTCCTTTATTCATTCACAGGATGAGGGCATCGCTGGCTAGGCAGCATTTATTGCCCATCCCTAATTGCCCAAAGGGCAGTTAAGAGTCAACTGCTTTGCTGGGGGTCTGGAGTCACATGTAGGCCAGATCAGGTAAGGATGGCAGTTTCCTTTCCTAAAGGACATTAGTGAACCAGATGGGTTTTTCCAACAATCTGCAATGGATTCGTGGTCATCATTAGATTCTGAATTCCAGATATTTATTGAATTCAAATTCCACTATCTGCCGTGGCGGGATTTGAACCCGGGTCCCCAGAACATTATCTGGGTCTCTGGATTAACAGTCCAGCGATAATACCACTTGGTCATTGCCTCCCCTTCTTGTGTCTTCCTGAGGCAAGAATTTTATTTAACTGCATAAGTTAATTTTTCCTTTAGCTTTCTTATAGGAAAACCCTCTGAAGATAAAAAAAAGCACAGGGAAAATGATAAGACTTATCCTTGAAGCACAAACTATTTTTCTCTGCCTTTAGCTTAGTAAGTATTGGCTAGAATTAAATTGGAAGTATGAAAGGTTAACTCATCCATTAAATTGTGAAAACACAATTTCCACAGGTTACTGTGAAACCGTGCTTCACATGATAGACTACATGGCTGCCTTTTGATCCAGGCATGGATGTGGTTACTGGGCTACTAATCTTGACTCGTGTTTTAGGGACACAAGTTCAAATCCCACCAAAGCAGCACGTGGAATTCAAATTTAGTCAATTAATAAATCTCAAATTAGAGGCCTTTGTCGGTAATGATGACCATAAAACTACCCTTTGTCAGAAAAATCTCATTAATTCCCCCCTTTCTATCAGGGAAAAGAACTCTAGTCTCTGTGTAACTGCAGCAACGTAGTGAGCTACGAACTCTCAAGCAACTCAGTTGTACCTCGCGACTGCAAAGACATGGGATTTCTCACTGCCTCGAGAATGCAGCCAACATAATCAAAGATTCCTCCCAGCCCAGTTATAATCTTTTTCAACCTCTTCTGTCAGGTAGAAGATACAAAAGCTTAAAGACACATACCAACAAATTCAAGAACAGTTTCTTCCCTGCTGTTATTACACTTCTGAATGGATCTCTCAAATTTTAAATTTGATGCTGATCTCACACCTCGTGCGCATTCTCTGCCTCCGTAAAATCGTATTTTTCATTCTGTTCTATTACCCTAATGCACTCACGATCTGCCTATAATGCATGCAAAACAAAACTTTCCACTGTACCTAAGTCCATGGGACAATAATAAATCAAATCAAAACCATTGCGACTGTAACTACCTGTGGCTTGAAGCAGTTCAAAGCAGCAGCTCAGCACTGCCTCCTCAAAGACAATTAGGAACAGGAAGCAAATGTTTGGTTCGGATCCCAAGAATTCATTAAAGAAAAAAAAAACACAGCCGAGACCCAAGGCTGTCACGTACAAAATTGGCAGTTTTGAACTTCTTCAATGTTTAAACTTGTGAATTGTAATCTGGAACCTTTCAAGAATTTCTGGAACTGAAATCATCTCAATGTTGGAAACCTCTTCTACAAAAACAAAATGACAACAAAGATTGGCAACAATTGCAATGTAATCTAAGATACTGTCGTATAATGTTTTTCTTTCTAGTTGGTTGGATTCATAATGAACTGAGTTGCTTTTGATCTCTAAGAACAATAAAAACAAAATGCAAGTTTAAAAAAGACATCAAGAATTAGGAAAACGTTTTACAGAGTGCTCAGTTCATCTGAGATCACAAAGTTTTCTTGTAAATTAAAATGATTTAAGGTTAGGAAATACTCACATTGGAATGGTCTCCTCCAGCCCTTGGCAAGTAGAGAAATTAATCCTTCCTGCTGAACTTTTATCTCAATATTAATTCACAGCTTTTGAATTGCTCAAGTGTAGATTTACATACAGGCCGTAATTAAACTTTAAGTTTCTAAATTGACAGAATGGTTGGATATATTGGACTCCTGGGTGGAGTCAAAGGCATTTTTCCATGTTCTCTTTAAAACAGAGCCGCACACCGTAGTAAGCAATCCAGCAGCTAATTTATGGCTTTTATTAATCTTAATTCTTTCATGGATTGTGGAGAAAAACAACATTTGTTGCCAATCACAAGTCACCCTTAAACCGAGGGTCATGCTAGGCCATTTCAGAGGATAGTTAAGTGTCATGAACATCTACAGCACAGATGGACCCTTTGGTCCATCCTGTCCATGCCAGTTAAAAACCACCAAACTATTCTAATCCCATTTTCCAGCACTTGGCCCATAGCCTTGTGTGCCTTAGCAATGCAAGTGTACATCTAAGTATTTCTTCGATGACATGAGGGTTTCTGTCTCTACCACCCTTATAGGCAGCGAGTTCCAGATTCCCATCACCTCTTGGTGAAAACGGTTTTCCTCACATCTCCACTCAACCGCCTGCTCCTCATCTTAAATCTATGCCCCAAGTCATTGATCCCTCTATCCAGGGGAAAAGTTTGTTCCTGGCTTCCTTAGCTATGCCCTCCTCAAAATTCTATCATGTTCCCTCTCAATCTCCTCTGCTTCAGGAAAACAAACCCTGTCTATCCAATCTCTAATGATAACTGAATCTCTCCAGCCCAGGCAACATCCTGGTAAATCTCCGCTGCACCCTCTCCAATGTTATCATGCCCCTCCTATAATGTGGATCCCAGAACTGCACATAATGCTCTAGCTGCAGCCTAACCAATGTTTTATACAGTTCCAGCGCAACCTTCCTGCTCTTAAACCCTATATCTTGGCTAATAAAGACAAGTGACTTGATAGAGGTGTACAAAATGATCAGAGGTATAGATAGAGTGGATAGCCAGAGACTTTTTCCTGGGGTGGAGATAACTATTACGAGGGGACATAGTTTTAAAGTGAGTGGAGGTAGAGTGGAGGGGAGACGTCAGATGTAGGTTCTTTACTCAGAGAGTGGTCGGGACGTGGAATGCATTGCCAGAGAGGGTAGTGGAGTCGGCCACATTAGGGGCATTTAGGCGGCTATTAGATAGGCATATGGATGATAGTATAAGGTAGGGGTGGAGGTTAGATAGACCTTAAGATTAAGGTAAAAGTTCGGCACAACATCGTGGGCTGAAGGGCCTGTACTGTGTTGTACTGTTCTATGTTCTAAGTATCATATATCACTTCTTAACCACTTTATTTGCCTATCCTGATACCTTAAGGGACCGATGTACATGCACACCAATGTCCCTTTGATTCTCAGTACATCCCTGGGTCCTACTGTTCATTCTGTCAACCAGACAATGGGCTGCACGGTGGCTCAGTGGCTAGTGCTGCAGCCTCACAATGCCAAGGACCCGGGTTTAATTCTAGCCTTGGGTGGCTGTCTGTATGAAGTTTGCACATTGTCTCCATGACTGCATGGATTTCCTCTGGGTGCTCCAGTTTACCTCCCACAGTCTAAAGATGTGCAGGTTATGGTGGATTTGCCATGGGAAATGCAGGTGGGGGTGGACCTTCTTCAGGGGGTCAGTGCAGACCTGATGGGCCAAATAGCCTCTTTCCGCACTGTGGGGATTCAATTATTTCTACAGGGTTGTGGATCTGGAGTCACAAGTAGGCCAGACCAGATAAGGACTGCAGATTTCCTTCCCGAAACCCAGATGAGTGTTTAAGGCAATTGAGTATAATTTCATTGTTCCTGTTACTGAGATGAGATTCACATTAGCCAAATTGAAATTCCCTCAGCTGCTGTGGTGAGACTGAAAGTTGTATTTCAGAACAATAGTCTGGTCCTCTGGATGACTAATCTAGTGAGATTATGACAGTGTGACAGATTCCCTTTTACTCATCTGCAGACATCAAATGTAACAGCATCGGGGCAGTTTGGATTAAAAGGTTTTACTTTCCAGGTTATGGTCTTAACTCATTCAAGCTGTTTGTTACCTTCTGGGACAAAGTGTTTGACAAAGAAAGAAATGGAAATTATCTCGATGTTATTGCAAGCTCGTCTGTCTTTACTATAAAGCAGCATGTAAAAGCAGCAAGCCATGACATCGTTGCATCGGAGATTGGAATTGATAAAATACAAGTTGGTACTTACAGCTCTCAGAGGGAAAACTAACCTGATGCTTAAAGGAGCTAATCAAATTTCCGTATGAGCAGAAGCTAATGAAAAAGTAGCCCAGGCGATGTCAAGAGAGTTCTGTTTGGGGGAAGAGAGGAATTAAACATTGACAAAACCTATTAGCTCAAAAACACGGCTATTTGAATTTGCAAGGAGCTTGAAATGAAAAAGGAAATGTCTGGTAGAAGAATACTTTTCAGAACATAAACGTCATCCAAAATTGAAAACAAACAATGTGTTAAATAATTGGGACAAAGTGTGATTTTTGTTTGCAAGACGTCTTATACTGCAGGTCAGAAATGCATTACACCTTTAAGACAGACAACATAACAATTTGTAATGATCTAGTATAACAGGATTCTGTCTTACGCTCTGTATGGCCAGGCAGAATAGCAAACAGTCATTCATTTAGAGTCAGGAAGTCAGTTAACAAGCAGTTAGATAGCCAGTCATCTATGCATCATAATCATCATAATCATCCAAGGATATGTAATTTTGAGCTATCATACTAGTACAAATAATTAGTTGTTAATAAACTTCCAGATATGTGTCTCAACAGGAACTGACTCTCAGTGGTGTATAATTCATGGGCTAACATAGGGACAAGCATATCAGTACATCACAGGAATGGCTAAGGAGGAGCCAGGCAATGGAACAAAACTAAACAGCTGTGTGGATTTGCACTCCTATACAAAACAAAACCTCTTGGCATTCAATTGATTAGAGACAGCTACAGCACAAGATCAGGTTATTTGGCACCATAAACACACACCAGTCAAAAAATAGTCATCTAGCTAATTTCCACTTTTCAGCCTTTGGTCCATGATCTTGTAGGTTACTACATCTTAAGTTAAACTTGTGACCTCCCATCCCAGTAAAAGGGATGTCCCAGTGCAGTTAATACAGGGTCTTGGTAACACCACACCAATATGCAGTTTTGGTCTCCCTATCTAAGACAGGACATACCTGCCATACAGGGAGTACTCTGGAGGTTCACTGGGCTGGTATCAAGGATGGCAGGACTGTCGTACAAGGGGAGATTGGTTTGACTGGGCCTGGATTCACTGGAGTTGAGAAGGATGAGAGGGGATCTGATGAAAATGTATAAAACTCTAACAGGGCTGGACAGACCTGATGCAGGGAGGAGGTTTCCCCCTGGTTGGGGAATCTAGAACTAGGGGGCACAGTCTCAGGGGATACGGGGTAGACCATTTAAGACTGAGATGAGGAAGCATTTCTTCACTCAGAGGGTGGTCTGCCTGTGGAATTCTCTCCCACAGAAGGCTGTGGAAGCCAAGACGTTGAATATATTCAAGAAAGAGAGAAATAAGTTTTTAGATTTTAAAGGTGTAAGGACAGAAAACAGGAATATGGCACTAAAATAGGGGACCAGCAATGATCACATCAATGCCAAAGCAAGCTCGAAGGGTTGAATGGTTTACTCCTGCTCCTAGTTTCGATGTTTCTAAAAGATGTCACCTATCCAGCATAAGTAGATTACTTCCCCTCCTTGAATTTTTTGATTTGATTCGATTTGATTTATTATAGTCATATGTACCTAAGTAGAGTTAAAAGCTTTGTTTTGCTAGCAGTACAGGCAGATCAGAGCAAACAGAGGCATACAGGTCATAGGGTGCTTAGGCAGAGCGAAGCATACAAGGCCGCAGAGGAGGAGCACAAAGCAAGACCAACATTAGCAAGATCAACATTATTTGAAGTTAGAGAGGTCCATTCAGCAGACTTACAACAGCAGGGAAGAAGTGTTCTTGAGCCTGGTGGTGCGTGTACTCAAGCTTCTTTCTCTTCTACCTAACAGATGCGGTTGGAAGATAGCACGGCCGGGGTGGGAGGGGCCTTTGGCAATGTTGGCAGCCTTTCCATGACAAAAAGAAGTGTAAAGGAGTCCATAGATGGGAGTTTGGTTTCCGTGATGGTCAGGGCTGCGCACACAACTTTCTGTCATTTCTTACAGTCCTGCGCACAGCAGTTGCTGTACCAGGCCGTGACGCACCCAGACAGAATGCCTTCAGTTAAAGGCAGGGTCTGACCAACACTGCTGCATCTCCACCACAGGTAGAGCAAGGAGGCAGATTCCAAATCCATCCCAGCCAGAATGGAGATTGAACCCAGTGACATTGGGCCAATCTCATCCACAATGGCTGTCCAGTCAGCTGGGACAGCTAGAACCCCTCCTTGCAAATGAGTCTGCGGTGCTTCTACAACGCACATTTTACAAACTGTGGCCTGGCCACAAGTATCCACGGTTTCCCACGTGCCTTAAGATGAGTGTTACATAGGGCTGATAATTCACTGTCATGTCCTTACTCTGGATTATTATTGAGAAACGCTTACCAGCCGCACACCAATCAGCTTCTTCCCTGGTCGGGATCTGACTATGCCTCTTTAGCAGATGTTGTTTCTGTTATCAAAGATATAATTGGATGCTCTCCCCTCCCATTATATCTCCTTGGTCAGTGTGTTCAGTATCCACCTGCTGATAGTGAATGTAGCTTTACACTATCATGAAATAGCAAGTTGCATATTGCGTACACGTGTATCATAGAAACATAGAAGATAGGAGCAGGAGGAGGCCATTCAGCCCTTTGAGCCTGCTTCACTATTCGTTACAACCATGGCTGATCATCCAACTCAATAGCCTAATCCTGCCTTCTCCCCACAACCTTTGATCCCATTCACCCAAAGTGCTATATCTAGCCGCTTCTTGAATACATTCAATGTTTTGGCATCAAGTATTTCCTGCGGTAATGAATTCCACAGGCTCACCACTCATTGCTTGAAGAAATGTCTCCTCATCTCTGTCCTAAATGGTCCTCGGATTGTGACCCCTTGTTCTGGACACACCCACCACCAGAACATCCTCCCTGCATCTACCCTGTCCAGTCCTGTTAGAATTTTATACGTTTCTGTGAGATCCTCCCTTCATTCATAACTGCCATACAGAACACCACCAGTCCACGGAGCTGTAGGAAGCAATAAAGTGTGCAGTGAATGTTCAACAAAGCATCCATATGTTTGCTCATGTATGTGGAATTCAAATAGCTCTCTCTCTCTCTCTGTTCCTAAGTCTAAATATACTCTACTCAACCGAAAACCTCTCAGAATCTCACTTCACAGTTCACGTCAAGATTTCATCGGAAGCCTAAGTGCCTCCTGCTCCTTCACTGTTCCAGTGATTATTGCATGTAAAACAACTAACTTTCAGAAAAGCAAATTGAATTTGAACTGAATAATATGTCTCAGTCATACTCAGTTACAAGAGACAGATGAAGCATCAAATAGAAGGTACTCCCACAACGCTGCCCAATTTTTATCTTCATAAAATCTGAACAAACCATATTAGCAAAAGTTATACTGGAAGGTGGGCTCACAGTATCTTCAGGACAGTTTCTTAGAACGTATAGTAGAAACAAACAGCAGCCAGGGAATACAATCACAGACTTGTACAGTGCAGAAAGTGACCATTCGGGCCATCATGTCTGTACCAGCTCCCCAAACAGCGACCCAGCTAGTCCCATTCTCCAGTCCTATTTTTATGCCCACGTAAATTCATCACTTTCTAAAATATAACTAGCTCTCTTTTGAAACCTCCTGTGGAATCCACCTGCACTCTCCCAGATAGCACATTCCAAATCTTAACAACTCTCTGAGTAAAGAAGTTTCTCCTCATCTCACTCCTAGCTCTCTTGCTGACAATCTTGAAATTGTGACCTCTAATTACTGACATACCAACTCTTGGAACATCTTTCTTAATCTTGTCAAAATTGCTCATAATCTTGACCACCTCAATAAGATCATCCCTTAATCTTCTCTACTCCAATGAGAGTAAGTCCAATTTCTCTAAACTTTCCTATATCTAAAATCCGTCAGTGGAGCTGACGCTTGACGTTAGACGCTAAATGTGGAGCTGGTAAAGCATGGCCGGTCAGACAGCATCCGAGAGACAGGAAAGTCAACGTTTTGGGCCAAAACCCTAATTCCTGGTATCAACTTGGAATGAAATGGGGAAAAAAAACTCAAATGAGGGAGTCCTGTAGGGAAACATAATCATAACATGGTGGAAATTCACATTCAATTTCAGGGTGAGGAGGTTGGGTCTGAAATTAGTCTCTTAAACTTAAATATAGCCATACAAACATACCAACTGTTTTTAAGTAGACCAAGAAAATAAGCAAAAGGTAAGACAGTAGTTAAATAATGTTAAGCATTTCAGAAAGTACTACATTCGCCTTAGCAAATATACATTTACATGAAAAAGGAAGCTTCTCCTAGCAGGATGAACTATCAGGAACAGAAAATCTATCAATATCATGAGAATTAGCGATTGGTCAGACATTGGAAACAATTCAGACACGAGGAAAATGTGACAACAAAAATGTAGGAGAAATTAGAACATAAGCATGATATAAAAGAAAAAACGATTGCATCTGTCACTGTCTCGAGTGGGAGTTCTGAAACAGTCCTTGTCAAAATCTGGAGTGAGGCAAGTTTGTATGACATCTCGCGTACTAGTTCCAAGAGCTCATGGAGCTGGCAGTGATATTTTGGCACCAATAGAGAATTGGCCAACTTTTATGAAAAAGAGTCAAGATAAACGGGTCATTTTCAGGTTGGCACAATGTAACAAGTGAAGTGTCAGCCCTGAGACCTAAACTGTTTATGTTCTACAGTAATGACTTGGATGAAGGGCCCCACTGTATTGTAGCCAAATCTGGTGATGACACAAAGATAGGCAGGAAACCAAGTTGTGAGGAGGATACAAAAGTCTGCAAAGATTGGTCAAAAATAAATGGATAAAAATTTGGCAAATGGGGTAAGATGTGGCAAAATGTGAGCTTGCTCATTTTAGAGCAGCAAGTGATGAGGCCAGAAACGGAATGCTGAATGCTGGCCTCTGTTGCAAGAGGAATGGAGCACTAAATTAAGGAAGTCTTGCTACAACTGGACAGGGTTTTGATGAGATCTCACGTGGAATACCATAACCAGATACTTGGGAGTGTTGATTCAGCTGATTTTTGGGATGAAGGAGCTTGTCTTATGAAGAGCAGATTGTACCCTTAACCAGTGGAGTGCAGAAGAATTAGAGGTGATTGTACAAGATCTGGAGGGAGCTTGACAGAATGCTTCCTTTCATGGGGAGTCTAGAAACAGGGAGCACGGTGTAACAAAGTAGGGAGATTCCATATGTGGTGATGTCAAGCTTTTCGTCTCTTTATTCTTTCCCACTGTGGAAAGGCCAGTTCATTGAAGACTTAAGGCTGAACTGGGGGTTTGATCAACAAGGAAGTCAAGGGGTATGGGTGAAGACATTAATAAAATAATTGAAATAAATTGCAGTAAATAGTGTAGCATCTTTGAGGAGCGAAACAGCCACTGCTAATTTGTAATTTAAATCTGAGATAGACCAATATTTATTAAGGGCATCAAGGGAAATGGGCCCAAAGCAGGTACATGGAATTAGACCTCAGACCAGCCATCATCTTACACTAGTTGATTGAGTCTCACACTCAGAGACAGAATGACTCTACAATGATCAGTCAGGATTGAATAGAACACACCAGTAATGCTCAGAAGGAATGAAGATCACAGAAATGGATACAAAATCCATCAAGACAATTAATAGCTAGGAACTAGCCACAAGCTTCAAGAGAGCAAAAGGTGAGTTGTTTGAAGACTTCTTTAGGATAAGTTAACTGCAGCTTTCTGTACCATACAAAGAGTTAGCTAGGATTGTCTTAGTATCGTGCAAAAATCGGGCAGGAGATTACATGCCTAACCTTAGGATTAACAACATTAAAAATGTCAATGAGGGAGATGACTAAATAAACCTGATAGCAATAGGTAGGTTAGTAAAGGACTGGTTAGGAGAAGTCAGTAAGTTTCTCTCTAAAGTATATTCACTAGCTGCTTATTAGGATATCTGCTCAATTAGGAAAAGTATGTGTTAGAATACTGCTAATGAGTTGAAAGAACAATACATCGGTATGTGACTCGGTTTAGCTATAATTAATTGTAGGTGTTTAATAGCCTGCCAGAGGGCAGAACAGGTCGATACCATAGTGAACACGAGTACATAATGAAGAGGAGCAGGCCTTCCAGCCTGTTTTGTCATCTGATCTACTTCAACTCCATTTTCCTGCACTATCCCTGTGTTACTTGAAGTTTCTTCCCTTTGTCTACTGTAAGAATTTTGTTTGATTGAATGAGATCACTTCTCATTCTTCTAAATTCCATATAATTTAGGTCTAGTCAATTTCATCTTTCCTCAAAGGACTATCCTTCTATCCAGGAGTTAGCTTAGTGAACCTTCACTGCACTTGTTCTATGTCTTCCTATAGCTAAGGAGATCAAAACTATACATTAATCCAGAGATGGTCTCACCAAGATTCAATATAATTGTACTAAGACATATTTATTCCTATATTCAAATCCTGTTGTGTAAACATCAACATTCCAGATTGTTTTCTGTTGCTGAATGTTAACTTACAGTGCCTCATGAACAGGGACACTCAAATCCTCTGAACTTCAACACTTACTAGTCTCTCACCATTTCTGTCTCCTATTAAAGTGCATCACCTCACATTTCCCCATATTGTATTCCATCTGTCAAATTCTGGCCCACTCACTTAGCCTCCCTACATCCCCTTGAACACCTTTGTCTCCTCCGCATGACTCTCATGTCCATTTCTTTGTGTTAACTGCAAACTTGGAAACATTATACTCGATCCTGATATCCAAATCACACATGTAGTGTTATGAATACTGGTGCTTTAAGTACTGATCCATGCAATACCCCATGAGTCACAGCCTGCCAACCTGAAAATGACCCAGTTGTTTTGTCTGTTCATCAATCCTCAATCCAGGCAATGTTGTCCCCTCAATCCTGCGTGTCATAATTTTATTTATTAGCCTTTCGTAGAGTCATAGAGATATACAGCATGGAAACAGACCCTTCAGTCCAACTCATCTATATTGACCAGATATCCTAAATTAATCTAGTCCAAGTTGCCAGCATTTGGCCCATATCCCTCTAAACTCTTCCTATTCATACACCCATCTAGATGCCTTTTAAATGTTGTACCAGCCTCCACCACTTCCTCTGGCAGCTCAATCCATAAATGCACCATCCTCTAAGTGAAAACGTTGCCCCTTAGGTCCCTTTTAAATTTCACCCCCCCACCTTAAACCTATGCCCTGTAGTTTTGGATTCCCCCAACCTGGCGAAAAGACCTTGCCTGTTTAAGCTATCCATACTCCTCATGAAGGCAAATACTTGGCAGATGTAGCATAATGTGGGTAAATAGGAGGTTACCCACTTATGTCACAAAAACAGGAAGGCAGCCTATTATCTGAATGGTGCCAGTTCAGGAAAAGGTGAGATGCAACGAGATCTGGGTGTCATGGTGGAGCAGTCGCTGAAGATTGGTATGTAGGTGCAGCAGAAGTGAGGGAAGCTAATGGCATGCTGTCTTTCATAGAAAGAGGATTTGAGTATCAGAGTGAGGATGGCTTGCTGTAATTATACAGGGCCTTGGTGAGACCACACCTTGAGCATTGTGTGCAGCTTTGGTCTCCTAGTCTGAGGAAGAACATTGAGGGAGTCCAGAGACGGTTCACCAGGCTGATTCCCAGGATGGCATGACTGACATATGAGGAACAACTGGATTGACTGGGCTTGTATTCGCTGGAATTTAGAAGAATGAAGGGGGATCTCATAGAAACACATAAAATCCTGATGGGTTTGGACAGGCTGGATGCAGGAAGCATGTTCCTGATGTATGGGAAGTCCAGAACTAGGGGTCACAGTCTAAGAAGAAGGGGTGAGCCATTCAGGACTGAAATGAGAAAGAATTTCTTCACTCAGAGAGTTGTGAACCTGTGGAATTCTCTCCCATAGGAAGCTGCTGGGGCCAGTTCATTAGATATATTCAGTAGGGAGCTGGACGTGGCCCTTGCGGCTAAAGGGATCAAGGAATATAGGGAAAGAGCGGGAACAGGACACTGAGATTGCATGATCAATCATAATCATATTGAATGGTGGTGCAGGCTCGAAGGGCTGAATGGCCTACGCCTGTACTTATTTTCTATGTTTCTATGATTTTATAAACCTCAATAAGGTCACCACTCAGCCTCCAATACTCCAGGAAAAATAGCCTTAGCCTATTCAGCCTCTCCCTATAGCTCAAACCCCCTAACCCTGGCAACATCTTTGCAAATCTTTTCTGAACCCTTTCAAGTTTCACATCATCCTTCCTATAGCAGGGAGACAAGAATTGCACACAGTATTCCAAAAGTGATCTAACTAATGTCTTGTACAGCTGCAACATGACCTCCCAACTCCTATACTCAATGCACTGACCAACGAAGGCAAGCATTCCAAACACCTTTTTCACTGCCCTGTCTATCTGCGACTCCACTTTTAAGGAATTATGAACCTACACTCCATGGTTCTTTTGTTCAGCAACTTTACCCAGGACCTTACCATTAAGTGTATTAGTCCTGCCCTGATTTGCCTTTCCAAAACGCAGCACCACACATTTATCTACATTCAACTTCATCTGTCACTCCTCGGCCCATTGGCCCATCTGGTTAAGATCCCTTTGCATTCTCAGGTAAGCTTCTTCGCTGTCCACTACACCTCCAATTTTGGTGTCATCTGCAAATTTACTAACTATACCTCTTACGTTCACATCCAAATAGTTTACGTAAATGACGAAAAGCAGTGGACCCAACAGCGATCCTTGTGGCACACCGCCAATCACAGGCCTCCAGTCTGAAAAGCAACCCTCCACCATCACCCTCTGTCTTCTACCTTCGAGCCAGTTCTGTATCCATCTAGCTATTCTCCCTGTATTCCATATGATCTAACCTTTCTAAGTATGTAGAACCTTATCAAAAGCTTTCTGAAAATCTAAATATACTGACTGATTTACCCCTTGTATATCATGTCAATTACAGAATCATAGAATCCCTACAGTGCAGATAGAGGCCATTCAACCCATCAAGTCTGCACTGAACCTCCAAAAAAGCATCCCACCCACACCCAACCCCTCACCCTATGCCCATAAGCCTACATTTTCCACGGCTAATGCACCTAGCCTGCACATCCCTGGACACTCGGGGGCAATTTAGCATGGCCAATCCACTTAACCTACAGTCCACCTACTTCCTCAAGAATCTCCAACAAGTTTATTAAACATGGTTTCCCTTTCATAAGTCCATGTAGTCCCTGCCCAATCCCACCATATTCTAAGAGTCCAGCTATTGCATCCTTTATTGTAAATTCTATCATTTTCTCTACCACTGATGTCAGGCAAACGGATCTGTAGTTCCCAATTTTCTCTCTCCTCCTCTTCTCAAATAACAAGGTTACATTTGCCACCTTCCATTCTGCTGGAACTGTTTCAGAGTCTGTAGAGCTTAGAAAGAAGACCATCAATGCTTTGACCATCTCGAGAGCTAACTACTTCATCGCTTTGGCATAGGGATAATCAGATCCAAGAAATTGTAATCCCATTAATTTCTCCAGTCTGTTTTCTTTTTTAAAATATTTAATTGATACCCTTGGGTACATTATTTGCTCCAGTCATCCCTAGATTCTCCATTGTATCTGGGAGATTTCGAGTATCTTTCTCCATGAAGACAGACACAATGTGTTCTGGTTTGCCTGGCATTTTATTATTCTTATTTAAATTCTCATGTTTCTAAAAAAAGTGGACTCTACTTTTGCTAACTCTTCCATTTTACACTGTGAACAACCTCTCCCTATAACTCAGTCCCTTGAGTCTTGGCAACATCCTTGTAAATTTCTTTTGCACTCTTTCCAGTTTAATAACATCCTTCCTAGAGCAAGGTGACCAAAACTGAACAAGTGAGGCCTCTTGTACAACTGCAACATAACGTCCCAACTTCTATACTCAACAGAGATAATAGGAACTGCAGATGCTGGAAAATGCGAGATAACAAGGTGTGGAGCTGGATGAACACAGCAGGCCAAGCAGCACCATAGGAGCAGGAAAGCTTGACGTTTCGGGCTTGGACCCTTCATCAGAAATGGGGGAGGGGAAGAGGGTTCTGAAATAAATAGGGAGAGAGGGGGAGGCGGACAGAGGATGGATAGAGGAGAGGATAGGTGAAGAGGAGGCAGACAAGTCGAAGAGGCGGGGATGGAGCCAGTAAAGGTGAGTGTAGGTGGGGAGGTAGGGAGGAGATAGTTCAGTCCAGGGAGGACGGACAGGTCAAGGGGACGGGATAAGGTTAGTAGATAGGAGATGGGGGTGCGGCTTGAGGTGGGAGGAGGGGATAGGTGAGAG
>JAHRHZ010000124.1:798560-825373 GCA_024137785.1 Ginglymostoma cirratum | reverse complement strand
CTGCGGATGCTGTAAATCAGGATCAAAAACAAAGTTGCTGGAAAAGCTCAGCAGGTCTGGCAGCATGTGTGGAGGAGAAAACAGAGTTAACGTTTCGGGTCTGGTGACCCTTCCTCAGAACCGGACCTGAAACGTTAACTCGGTTTTCTCCTCCACAGATGCTGCCAGACCTGCTGAGCTTTTCCAGCAACTTTGTTTTTGTTCCTGATTTACAGCATCCGCAGTTCTTTTGCTTTTTACAAGGATTTGAATGCAGTGTTTCTGGCCTGACATCATCTCACTAAGAGCAGAACACTGTGAGACGGTGCTTGCTGCAATCTGGAAGGAGTCTGATCTGAAGACATTCACAGCATGGGCACTCATACTGGGCTTCAGACTGCGTCTGTCACACAGATGTCTCACATGTATTGTGACAAATGTGTCAATTGACATCCCACTAGCCAAAGAAACATCTGCCACATTACTAGAGGAAGCAGGAACGCAGACCAGCAACTCCATCAGCAAGGACAACACACTCACACTACTATTGTATCAGAGATAAAAGGTACTGCAGATGCTGGGGAATCCGAGATAACAAGCATGGGGCTGGATGAACACAGCAGGTCAAGCAGCATCATAGGAGCAGGAAAACTTGACGTTTCGGGCCTAAACCCTTCATCAGAAATGGTGGAGGGGAAGAGGGTTCTGAAATAAATAGGGAGAGAGGGGGAGGCGGATAGAGGATGGATAGAGGAGAGGATAGGTGGAGAGGAGGCAGACAAGTCGAAGAGGCGGGGATGGAGCCAGTAAAGGTGAGTGTAGGTAGGGGGGTGAGGAGGAGATAGGTCAGTCCAGGGAGGACGGACAGGTCAAGGGGGCGGGATGATGTTAGTAGATAGGAGATGGGGGTGGGGCTTGAGGTGAGAGGGAAAACAGGTTAGGGAGGTGGAGATGAGCTGGGCTGGTTTTAACTACTAGACTTGTGCCTCACCACACACTTCGTCTTTAATGGTCAAGTGTACAAACAGATCAACAGTCCACCAATGGGGTCACCCATCTCAGGACTCATCGCAGAGGCAGTCATGCAAAGACTAGAACACACCACCCTCTCAGACATTCAACCTAAACTGTGGATCCAGTACGTTGATGAAACATTTGCCATTATTAAACGCACCAAACCAGAAGAGACCACCACCTCATCAACAATGTATTCACTGGGATTAAATTCACGAGAGAAGAAGAAAACCACAATCAACTTCCATTTCTGGATGTCAAGGTTGAACGTATGACCGACGGGGAGTTCCAAACCTCAGTATTCAGGAAAGCAACCCACACTGACCAAATCCTCAATTTCACAGCAACCACTCCAATGCCCACAAACAAAGCTGTTAAATGGGCCACCACTCACTGTAATACACCAGAACTACGGAGGAAGGAGGAAGAGAACCTATACAAAATCTTCGCTATGATTGGATCGCCCTGCAACTTCATCCGCAGGTGCCTACCAAACAGACAACAAGAAAACACAGTATGCCCTAACGCACTGGCCACACTGCCCTACATCAAGAACATATCAGAACTGACAATGAGACTCCTGCAACCACTAGGAATCATGGTGGCCCACAAGCCCACAGCCACTCTACGACAAACACTCAAAAGGATTGAAGACTCCATTCCCACAACATGCAGAACCAATGTGGTTTACAAAATACCATGCGACGACTGCCACAAACATTACACCAGACATATAGGAAGGAAACTAGCCATCAGGATACACGAACATCAGCTAGCAGCAAAACAGCACGACGAACTTTCCCTAATATCAGTGCACTTGGATGCTGAAGGCCATCAGTTCAACTGGAACAGTGTAGCAACAGTAGCCCAAGCCAAACACAGACACAGACAGGAATTCCTAGAGGCATGGTTCTCAATTCATAATGCAATCAACAAACAAATAGAATTGGACCCCATATACAAACTCACATAGAAAAAAACTGGAAACAAAATTACTCAGCATAAGAGACCGGACAGTATAAATTCCAACTGGAGTAGAATAACATCGTTTCATCGGAGGCTCCACTGATGATGTTACCTAGCATGGTGACGAAACATCTGAACAAAAACAAGCCACCTCAGCGAGCAAATCAACCTCACCCACAACCTGAGCTACAGATCTTTGCAAGAACCTTAAACTGAAGGCAACTTACTACGTGAATAGTTTTCGTCTTAAACACAGACACTGACAGCTATTCTGAAAAAGACCTCTTTATCCGCACTCTCTGCCTTCTGCCAGTCAGCCAATCCTCTGTCCTTGTCAGTGCCTTACCCCTAACAGCATGGGGTCCTTTCTTATTTAGCAGCCTCCCATAATGCATGTTGTCAAAGGCCTTCTGGAGATCATGCCTACAGTTTTTTCTTTGTCTAACATGCTGGTTAGCTTCTCAAAGAAGACTAACAGATTTGTCAGACATGACCTCCCCATGATGAATCCGTGCTGACTCAACTCTACCTTGCCATACACTTCCAAGTACTGTGCAATTTCATCCTTCATTAATGGATTCTAAAACCTTATCAATGACTGAGGTCAGGATATGCCTCTAGTTTCCTGTCTTATGCCTCCCTCTCTTCTCGAACAGGGGGGTTACATTAGCTATTTTCCAGTCCTTTGGGACTCTTCCCCAATTCCAGTGATTCTTGGAAGATCACCACCAATGGATCCACAATCTCCTCAGCTAGACCATTCAGCTTCCCCAGCACCTTCCCTTAGTGATGGCCACTACACTCACCTCTGCCCCCTGACTGTCTTGAAGTTCTGATTTGCTGTTGGTTTCTTCCACTATGTAAATTGATGCAAAGTACTGATTCAGTTCCTGCACCATTTCTTTATTTCCCATCATAACTTCACCAGCCTCATTTTCCAGCAGTACAAAGTCCACTCTCACCTTTTTTTTATAGATCTTTAAAAGAAACTCTTGTAATCTTCTTTTACATTACCAGCTAGCTTACCCTCATATTTCATTTTCTCTCTCCCCCTCACCCTCATATTTTGTCTTTATTCCCCAAACTTCATTATCTTTTTTTAGTTATCCTCTGCTGGTTTCTAAAGGCTTCCCACTAATCTTCACCACATTGTATTCCCTGTTCTTTTTCGCTCTTGAACATTTGGGATCTCCTAATGCACAGTGAATCATCTTGAATCACTGGAAAATCAAAGCTCTTACATCTACAGCCACCTTTCTGAAAAGCTGATGTTGCAGGTCATCAGATCCTGGGGACTTGGTCTCTTTTAAACAAATCTAGAATATTTTCCTTATTAATTATTTAAAATTCCTCTTAAAACACTCAGTGGACCTACATTATTATTGTTATGACATTTGCACTTTCTGCTGTGAAGACTGATCGAAAATAGACTTAAATATTTAATTAAAATATTTGTCTAATGTCTCCACAATTTCCCTGTTCACCATTATAATTTTTCTTGACTCAACTGTTAATGAGCTGACATTTATCTTCACCAATACCTTCCTTCCTTAAATTCTTGCAAAACGATTTTAAAATGTTACATTTGTGAGTTTACTCTCACATTCTGTTCTCTCAATTTCTTGTTTCATCTTTTGTTGATTTTCATAACCGTCCCAATCTACTGCATTACAACTCTCCATGGCAACGTTAGTACCCTGTCTCTTCATTGAATCTAATGCCATCCTTAATTCCCAGTTAGCTATTGCTTGTTCTACTTTTCCAGTAGAGTTCGGAGCCCTCGACAGCATATATAGATAGAGAATTTGGAATTATTTCTTTACATGTTACCTTTGGGTATTAATTTTCAGATCTACCCTTATCAAATCACCCCTTCATGCTTATACAGTTGTTTCTTCTTTATTGTCCAGAATTTTGTTTTATTGTGTCAGACTTCCATCTCGTAAGTCAATGGTTTTTGCTGTAGTGGTGAACTCTGTATTCAACATTGTCTGGTGTGTCTCAGGAGCCTCTCTCTATCAGACCAATCTCAATCACAATTACTACAGAGGGAGACAGTGGGCTGTGACAGTGCATGAGTCTCTGGCCTCTGTATTCTCTGGGCTCACTTCTGGTCCAGCTGAGTGTGCTTATTTCTGCTTGACTCTTCCTGTGCCTTTCCAAATAGTCACACCTGTCAGTAATGCGATCCCAGTTGTCAGTTCAATGTCTGCTAGCTTTATATCTTGCTTGCAGCAGTCCTCAGGGCAGAGATATTGATGTCATAGAGATCTACAGCACAGAAAAAATGTCTTTTGACCCATCGTGTCCATCCCAGTCAAAACAACCACCTAACTATTCCAATCCCATTTCCCAGCACTTGGCCCATGGCCTTCTTGGCATCTCAAAGTTCACATCTAAACACCTCTTCAATGTTATGAGGGTAACTGTCTCTGTCACCCTTACAGGCAGTGAGTTCCAGATTCGCACCACCCTCTGGATAAAAATGTTTTTCCTCACATCCCCTCTAAACCTTCTGCTCCTTCCCTTAAATCTATGCCCCCAAGGTCATCGATCCCTTTGCCAAGGGGAGATGTTTCTTCCTGTCTACCCTATCTATGCCCCTCATAATTATACACATCTCAATCATGTCCCTCTCAACCTCCATTGCTTGAAGGAAAACAGCTCCAGTCCATCCAATCTCTCTTTATAACTGAACTCTCCTGACCAGGCAACGTCCTGGTATATCTCCTCTGCACCCTCTCCAGTGCTATCACATCCCTCCTATAATGTCATTACAGAACTGCACACAGTAGTCCAGCTATGGCATAACCAATGTTTTATACAGTTTCATGATAACCTTCCTGCTCTTAAAATCTGTGTCTCGGCTAATGAAGACAAATATCCCATTAGCCGTCTTAACTGCTTTATCTGCCTGTCCTGATACCTTAAGGGGCCGGTGTACGTGCACACCAAGGTCCCTCTGATTCTTGGTGCTTCCAAGGGTCCTACTGTCCATCATGTATTCCCTTGCCCTGTGTGACCTGCCTAAGTACATCACCTCCTATTCATCCCGATTGAATTCCATTTGCCATCAATCAGCCCATCTATATCCTCCTGTGATCTAAAGTTTGCCTCCCCATTACTTAGCACAACACCAATTTTTGTATCATCTGTGAACTTACTGATGAATCATTTATGTAAACCATAGACAGCAAAGACCCCAACACTGAAACCTGTGTGACGCCCAGACACAGATTTCCAGTTGGAAAAACACTCCTCATCCATCACCCTCTGTTTCCAAACACTCAGCAAATTGTGGATCCAATATACCAAATGTCCTTGGATCCTATGTGCACTTTGCTATCAGTCTCCCACGTGGGACCTTACCAAAAGCCTTGCTGAAGTGCAAGTAGACAACATCAAAGCGTTGCCCTCATCTGTTCACCTGGTCACCTCTTTGAAAAAGTCAATCCAGTTGGTCAGACAAGACCTTAACAAAACCATGCTGACTGTTCTTGATTAATCCCTGCCTCTCTCCAAATACAGATTCATTCTGTTCCTCAGAATTGGTTTCCACATCACTGAGGTTGGACCTTAAATAAAGGTACCACATTGGCTGTCCTCCAGTCCTCCAACGCCTCTCTTGTGGCCAGACAGGAACTGAAAATTATTGCCAGCCCCCCTGCTAGTTCCTCCCTTGCCTCACTCAACAACCTGGGATACATTTCACCCAGCCCTGGAGATTTATCTACTCTTAAGCTGCTGAGAGCACTCAGAACCTCCTCTCTGTCTATGCCAATTACTTTAATTATATCAATTGCCTTCTCCCTGATTTCCATTCCCATTTCTGTCCTTCTCACTTCTGAACTCCAACACTTGGTATTCATTTAGAACTCTACCTACATTCTCTGGCTCCACCCACAATGTACCACTGTGCCCCTTAATGGGCCTTACACTTTCCTTCATTATCCCTTTAGACCATAAGAAATAGGCACAGGAATAGGCTGTTCGGCCCCTCGAGCCTGCTCCCCATTCTGTAAGATCACGGTCAATCTGCCACTCCTCATGTCCACCTTCCTGCCCTTTCCCCATAACCCTTGATTCCTCTATTGATCAAGAATCTATCGATCTCAGCCTTAATTACACACAAGGACTCTGCCCTACAGCTCTCTGTGGCAAGGAGTTCCAAAGACTCACAAGCCTCTGAGAGAAGAAATTCTTCCTCAGCTCAGTCTTAAATCGGGATCTCTTTATTTTGAGACTATGCTCTCTGGTCCTGGAGTCTCCCAAGAGGGGAAACAGCTTTTCAGCATTTACCCCGTCAATTCCCGTAAGAATCCTATGTGCTTCAATGAGATCATTTCTCACTCTTCTAAACTCTAGTGTGCAGACTCCCGCCTGTTTAGCCTTTTCTCACAAGATAAGCCCACCATATTGGGGATCGTCTTATTGAACGTTCTCTGAACTGCCTGTAATGAAATAATATCCTTAAATAAGGGGCTCAGAAGTGCTCACTGTACTCCAGGTGCTGTCCCACCAGTATCTTGTACAATTGCAGCAAGACTTCCCTACTCATATGTTCCAAACCCCTTGATATAACCCTTAATATACCTGAAAAACAACTAAGTATTTTAATTTTATCTTCCAGATTCCTTTCATGGCCCCTTTTAGCTCTTAATAGTATAATTTCCCCTCCAGATTCATGGCCCCTTGCAATTTCCCACTCCTACGAGGGACACATACACTTGTGCACCAGCCTCTTCAGAGACATGTAACATTGTGATATACAATTCCTTCACAAACATACCATTGTAATATATCCCTGCCTCGAGGGGCATTTATCTCTTCATTCACCCTGCCCTCTAGTTACAGGAACCCTTGTAATGTACAACTCCCTTCAGAGAACCATATGCATTTAAAATATGACTCGGTCCAGTGACATGTAATCATGTAATACTACTCTGTCCAGTGATATTTACGCTTATTATACACTGCTCTGTCTAATGATCCTCGTCATATACTAGTCGCAAAGAAAAACGTAACAATGTAATATTCCACTTTCTCCAAAGACACATACTCATGTCATTTACCACTCTATCCAGTGACATGCGTGCTTTCAATATGCTATACCCTCAGGGACATCTAACCTTGTAATACAGCACTCCTCCAGAGTCAGGATGGTACTGGGAAATAATGATAAGAAAGCTGAATTAAAGGCAGCCTATCTGAATGCAAGTAGCATTTGCAGAAAGATGGTAATCGGAGTGTACAAACTGAGGTAAGTGGATATGATTTAATTACCATTGCAGGGACGTGGCTACAGGGTGACTTCCTCTTGTTTCTTAGCAGAAACCAAATGGATTCTGTCGATGGCCCCTCTTGAATCTCTTCCCTCAGAGCCACAGAGATTGTGAAAACAGAATAAGATCCTTAGGCCCTTCAATGTTCTATCTAATCAGAACAGCTATTCCTCCATGTTTCTTCCTTTCCCTATCCTTCACTAACACTTGTGGACGTGGATTTGCCTCCAGCCAGGTGGCTTGCCTGATGCTGCAATGCTTCCATCGTCTCCCGTAACATTTCAAATAAGGATTGGATGTTGCGGTATTGAAAGATTCAACAGACATTTATTGCAACAATTACATATGACCATTGCATTTCTTGGGCACATCAGTGTCTGGGCTAACGATGAGCTGTTACATTGCAACAGATCAGCATGCTTCCAGTAGAGCATCATGTTTTAAGTGGTCCAGGGTAAGATAGAGTCTGAGAACTTTATACACGTAAGTCACACACTACAGCAGACTAATGATATCATGAATATATCTCTTAAAGGTAAACTGTCACACACGGGGACATACGACGCTTGTAATTGGGAATATTTAACACTAAGTTCACCAGATTTCAAATTGTGATCCACAAGTTTTTCTCCCTACACTATCAAAACCTCTTAACATCTTGAAAAACTCCATAATGTCCTCTGTTCCAAAGAGAACAGCCAAGATATTTCTAACACAGAACAGAAAGAGGCCATTCACCCCACTGAGATTAGGTCACCACTCCGCAAGAGCAATTCATTTGTTCCGATTTCTTACTTTTTTGTATCCAAGCCACAATTAATGCTCCACCACACTCGAGCAGGACATGCCACATCCTAACCACTTGCTGCATGAAAATAAAGTTTCTGGATGTCATAATTGTCTCTTTTGTTCAAAACTGCTCTTCTTTGATTCTTTACAGACTTCTGTAAAGAAAAGCAGTGCGTCTCTATCTCATCTGTCTGACCCCTCATGACTCTGAATGACTGTATCTCCTCTTGATGTCCACTCCAAGGAACTTAACCCAGAAAGAAAGTTATTTCCTGTCGCACCTCTAAAGCTCACAAATCTTTCCACAGAGTTCCTCCAGTTAATGTTCCTCATAACTTTGTCATTTTTAAAATTTAAATAGTATAAAAGGGTAACATCACAGAGGGAGGCCATTTGGCCTATCAAACATATCCTGGCTCCCTGCTGGAACAATTCAGTTAGTTATACACCCCTATCCTCTCCAAAACCCTTCCACGTCTCATCTTTACTGAAGTGTGGTGCCTAGAGTCATGCAGACAGACATGGAACCTGGTATTACAGCATTGCTTCTGAGAACACATACACTAGAATACCACGCCCTTCAAATACACATACCTTTATATCACAGAAACCCCTCCTGAGATAAGTAGCATCATACTACAGTCTATGCTCTGCAGAGAAACAAAGGCTGATATTAAAGGACTCCCTGCAGAAACCTACAAATGTATAATTCAGTCACTCGAAAGGGTATAGATAATTGTATTGTACCACTCCCTGGAGATACATGCATCATTGTAATAAATCACTGTTGCATAAACATGAGCATCTCTACTGTTGCACTCCCTCCAAATGACAGGTCTCCATGTAATGGTGCACTCCCTTCAGAGCTACAAACTCTTGTAATAAAAGGTTCCAAATTCCAGATCTCTTTAATGCCACCTTCGCTTCTTTTGTCAATCACCATAATCTTATGTCCTCTGACTCGTGACCCTTCCACCAAAGGGAAGAGGTTCTTTCAATATGATTGTTAGGACCTGAATCAGATGTCCTCTCTAAACAGAAATACCCCCCAGCTTTAACTAAAGTTCTCCTATCTGGAACCATTCTTGTAAATTTTTACAGCCTCTTAACTGGCCTAACTTTCTTTCACTGTGCTTTTACAATTTATAAACATCTGGGAAACTTTTGGGGTCAACTTCATTTTAGCTGGCAGTCTTCTCTCAAACTCTCTCTTTGATTTTCATTTCTTTTTCCACTTTCTCTCAGAACTCTCATATCTTGCTCTCACTGATACTTATCAAGCTGACATCTAATGTGTCCACTTGTTTTATTACTTCATCTAAATTATTACTTCTCCATCTCTTTTATCATTCAGGAAACTCCGGATTTCTTTCCTTCTCATTCCCCTCTCGGTGGGAGTTCTTGGCGGTAGCTCACCCATCTTCACCTGAAGGGCAGCCCTTGAAAGCATGTTGCAGTTTTGTCTGCCAACCTTAGATTCCAATTCATCTGGGCCAGAGCTGTTCTCACCTCACTGAAATTAGCAACTAATTAATTCCATTCCCTCTGGCTGCAGCCTAATCCTTTTCCAAAGTCATCTTAAGCACCTGAGCCTATGCAGCCTTGACCAAGAGGTTCAACATTCATTTGCAAAGCACTTTGTTACCTCAGTGATTTGAAACTCTGAGATTCTAATTAAATGAGCATTTCCTTGTTGATGGGTATTTATTTTTATATTTATATATTTATATTTATATAAAAACTGATATTTATTCTTTACAGCTCCCCTCTAAAATGCCTTACAAGCCCCCCTCTGCCCTGACGCTCTCTTATAGCTACTGTAAACTCACCCACTCCTTACCCCGCTTAGAGTCACCTATACCGGCCTCCAAATCTCTTCCCCTGGCCCTTTACTCTCAGCAACGGGGCTCAGACACACACAACCCACAGCCCTCAGCTGCCCCAGTGAACCCAACTTTCCAAACTCCACTCACAAGTCGTTTCTCTCCCGTGTTTGCTGCTAATAGCTGCTAACTGTCAGGAGGGTGATTTGGGGATTTTGGGGGTAAATCCACTCATCATCCCACATACATTGAGCATTGAGCCCAACCAAGTGGATCAGGGAAGGCATCTCTCCCCATCCGACAGTCTCAGGACAAGGGGTGGGTCATTTAGGGCTGGGATGAGGTGGAATCTCTTCGCTCAGAGTTTGGTGCATGCTTGGAATTCTTTATTTCACTCATTGAGTCAATTCAAATCAGAGATCAAAATGTGTCTAGATATTAAAAATATCCAGCGACATTGGGAAAATGCAGGAAAAATCAGTTTGGGGTTGATGGTCTACTGTGATTTAGTTCAATGCTAGAGGAAGGTCGAGGGCCAAACCACTATTCCTAATTCCCAAATCACTACCATTCTTCAACACGTTTTATCCAGGAAGATTGCATACTCTGTGCTGCCCTTTCTCAGGGAGGTCTTCATTATCACCCCAGCATCATATCTCCAACACATTAGCTACAACCCCAGCTCACCAAAACTATTTACTCTACTTCATGTAGTCACGTACATGGCAGAAAATGTAAATTGAGACCTAATTGCCTTTCTTGTAACCTAATAACCTGCTCTTCCCCAATCCCTGGCTAGCTGCCACTCACAATTCTTCGTAGCACCTTGTTCCTCCTTTTTAATGGTACCTCCTGACCCTATCCACTTGTGGAGTTATTGTGAACCCAGCTCCACAAGAGCAGAACCAAATTATCCTATGAGAACTTTGAAAACTGTCATCTGGTCCAGCTCAACCAGCCTTGACAGATCCCACCCACCCCCACGTTGGGTCCCAATGCTCAAGGAAGCTAAAGCCCTCCCCATCCTGCACCAACTCTCCGGCTACACATTCTCCTGCTCCATGCTGCTAGCTCAATAGCATGAGGCACATGCATTAAACTGAAGATTGCTGTCTCAGAGATCCAGCTTGCTAGTTTTTTCCTGGTTCCCTAGTTCATTAGGTATCTACCTGCATATTGGAGCAATCCCTTTGGTAAAAGTGAAGTTATGCACTCAGTCCAGAGACACGTACACTTGTGTGTTCACAACTCACCCAGACACCAATTCTAATGTACAACTCCTTCCAGAGGAGTACCCTTACAATATATACTCCTTACAGGAAACGTAACCTTGTAGTATACTGCTCCTTCCAAAGGCACACATCCTTGTAATACACCACTCCCTCCAATACATACATGCTGTGTGTAATATGCCATTCCCTCAATGGACACGAATGCTTATAGTATATCAATTCCTCCAGAGACATGCGCCTTTGTATTAAACCATACTATCTTAGACATGTACCCTTGTAACATACCACTCCCTTCAGGACATGTGCACTGGTAAAATACCACTCCTTTCAGAGACACATACCCTTGTGATATACCATTCTCTCAAGGCATATTTACTCTTGTAATATACACTCTTTCCAACACATCACTTCTTGTGATATACCAGCCCTCCCTCCAGAGACATCTTGACATTACAAAAATACCCAGAGGTTCCTCTGGATCTCTTGTAACTTAACAGAAACATTAACACAGACAACGAGAGCTCCTCCAAAGGCATAAAGAAAGAGACTGACTCAAGTCACTTAACGTGGTATACAGGGATTTCCGGAAGGCGTTGAGGCTGTGCCACACAGCAGATCTATGAATTCAGACACATCGTAGGGTGGGGGAGTCCAAACCTAGAGGGCATAGGTTTAAGGTGAGAAGGGAAAGATTTAAAAGGGACTTAAGGGGCAATTTTCTCACGGACAGGGTGGTGCGCGTATGGAATGAGCTGCCAGAGAGAGTGTGGGAGGCTGGTACAATTGCAATATTCAAAAGACATTTGGACAGGTACATGGATAGGAAAGGTTTAGAGGAATATGAGCCAAAAGTGACTAGTTCAGTTTAGGAAACCTGGCCAGCATACACGAGTTAGACCAAAGGGCCTGTTTCTCTGCTGTACAACTCTATGGCTCTAAATGAATGAATAAAAGTCACCAGAATGGCTCCAGGAATGAGAAATTTCAGTGATAAGGATAATCAAAGAAGTTGGCACTGTTCTTTGTGGACAGAAGGCAGCTGAGCGGAGATTTGATAGAGACTTTAAAAATCACGAGTGGGCTGGACAGAGTAGATAGGGAGAAACTGTTCCCAATTGTAAAAGCAAAAAAGAATGAGATGGCATAAATTTAAAGTTATGTGCAAGGATTTTTTTTTCATTCAGCCAGTAATTAGGGAATGGAATGCACAGCCTGAAAATGTGGTGGAGACAGGTTCAATTGAGGCATTTAAGAGGGGCATGGAATGATTACTTGGATGGTAAGAGTGTGTATGAATATGGAGAAAAAGCAGGAGATTGGCACGTTGGGCCAAGTAGAATCATAATCACAGAATCATTAAGGTCTACAGCATGGAAACAGGCCCTTCAGCCCAACTTGCCCATGCCGCCCAGTTTTCACAATTAAACTTGTCATATTTGGTTGTATTTGGCCCATATCCCTCCATACCTAACCCATCCATGTACCTGTCTAAATGTTTCTTAAATAACAAAATTGTACTCACTTCCACCACTGTTCCAGACACTCCCCACGCTGCGTGAGAAAACGTTACCCCTCTGGACCCTTTAGTATCTCTCTCCTCTCACCTTAAAATGACCTCCTTTTGCACTGTAATCACCCTGAGACTCGGTGAAGCAAATATTTTTCCTTCGGAGAATGAGACCAGGGTAGTGCTAATAGGAAGAGAAGAAATGTCAGTTTATGAATAAATATTTTGTTTCTGTCTTCACACAAGAAACAAGACAAAGTGTGTCAACATGAAAGCCAAGGAGCAAAAGGAATGGAGAAATATAGAAATAATCACAACAATGGAGGAAAAGTTCTGGGAAAATAGATCAGTTTGAAGGATGACAAGTCCTCCAGACCTCTAGACTTGTTGACCTGCATCTGAGGGTATTTAAAAGAAAGGGCTGCAGAGATAGATCATGCATTGATTGTAATCATCCAAAATTTCATAGCTTCTGTCATGGTCCCAGCAGTTTGGAAAATGCAAATTTAACGCCATTGTTGAGGGAGTCAGTAAACTATAGGCCATTTATTGTAACGGACAGCACCTTCCAAACCCACGACCACTTCCATCTAGAAGGACAAGGGCAGCAGGTTTATGGGAACACCACCATCTCCAAGTTGCCCTCCAAGCCACTCACTATCCTGACTTGGAAATGTATCGCTGTTCCTTCACTATCACTGGGTCAAAATCTGGAATTCCCTCCCTAATGGCATCATAGGCCAACCCACAGCAGGAGGACTGCAGCGGTTCAAGAAGGCAGCTCACCACCACCTTCTCAAGGGCACTAGGGATGGGCAAGAAATGCTGGCCAGACAGCGACACCCATACCCCACAAATGACTTTAAAAAAAATCTGCCATTGGCACAGTGCAAGAATCCATTATTGAGGAGGTAGGACATTTACAAAATCGAAATATACTTTGGCAGAGTCAAAGTTCTTTTATGAAAGCAAAACCACAATTCACAGGACTTTTTAAGGATGCAATGAGTTGTGCGGATAAATAGACCCCAGCAGAGGTTGTATACTTTGATTCCAAAAGGCATTTGAAAAGGTGTCTCACAAAAGATTACTACATGAGTTCACAATGGTGGTGGGTGTTATATGTTAGCACAGAGAAATGGCTAGCCAGCTCTCTGAGGGCACCACTCTCTGTATGAAAAAAATTGCTTCTCAGGTTCCTTTTAAATCTTTCCCCTCTCACTTTAAACCTATGCCCTCTAGTTTTGGACTCCCACATCCTGGGGAAAAGACCTTGGCTATCCACCCTATCCATGCCCCTCATGATTTTACAAAACTCCACAAGGTAACGTCTCAGCCTCCTACCCTCCTGGGAAGAAAACCCCAGCCTACCCAGCCTGTCCTTATAACTCAAACCTTCCAGTCTCAGTAACATCCTTGTAAATATTTTTTGCAGCCTTTCCAGATTTAATAACATCCTTCCTATAGCAGGGTGACCAGAATTATACACAGTAGTTGCCCCACCAATGTATTGTACAGCTGTAACAGGACATCCCAATTCCTGTACTCAGTGCTTTCACTGAAGAAGGTAAGTGTGCCAAATGCCTTCTTCACCACTCTGTCTACCTGTGACGCCATTTTCAAGGAACTATTTTCCTGCACCCCTAGGTGTCTGTTTAACAACACTCCCCAAGGCCCTTAAATCAACTGTGTAAGTCCTGCCCTGGTTTGTCTTACCAAAATGCAACACTTTGCATTTATGTACATTAAACTCCACCTTTCCGCCATACCTCAGCTTGCTAGCCCAGTTGGTCAAGATTCCATAGTACTTTTGTCTTAATCATGAGGGCATGTTGAGTGTTTATATACTGGTCACAGGAGTGTGCTGGCAGACAGCAAGCTGGTTTGAAGTGTGTCTATTTCAATGCCAGGAGTATCCAGAATAATTTTGTCCAATGTGTGCAGGAGGGTTTCCTGACACAGTATGTCGAAGGGCCGACAAGAGGGGAGGCCACACTGGATCTGGTACTTGGTAATGAACCAGGCCAGGTGTTTGATTTGGTGGTAGGTGAGCACTTTGGAGAGAGTGACCATAATTCGGTTACGTTTAGTTTGGCGATGGAAAGGGATAAGAACATGCCACTGGGCAAGAGTTATAGATGGGGAAAGGCAATTATAATGCGATTAGGCAAGATTTAGGAGGGATAGAATGGGGTAGCAAAATGCAGGGGATGGAGACAATCGAAATGTGGAGCTGGTTTAAGGAACATATATTGCGTGTCCTTGATAGGTATGTCCCTGTCAGGCAGGGAGGAAGTGATAAGGTCAGGGAACCTTGGTTTACAAAAGAAATTGTATCTCTTGTTAAGCGGAAGAGGGAGGCTTATGTGACATTGAGACGAGATGGTTCAGATGAGGCGATGGAGAGTTACAGATTAGCTAGGAAGGATTTAAAGAGAGTTAAGAAGAACAAGGAGGGGACATGAGCAGTCATTAGCAGGTCAAATTAAGGAGAACCCTAAAGCTTTCTATAGGTATGTGGGGAATAAAAGGATGACTAGGGTAAGAATAGGGCCAGTCAAAGACAGAAGTGGGAAGTTGTGTGTGGACCCTGTGGAGATTGGAGAGGTGTTAAACAAATATTTCTCATCTGTTTTCACTCAGGAAAAGGAGAATATTGTAGAGGAGAAGACTGAGATACGGGCTATTAGACTTGAAAGGAATGAGGTTAGTAAGAAGGAGGTGTTATCAATCCTAGAAGGTGTGAAGGTAGATAAATCCCCTGGGCCGGAAGGGATTTTTCCGAGGATTCTCTGGGAAGCTAGGGAGGAGATGGCGGAGCCTTTGGCCTTGATCTTTGAGTCGTCATTGGCTACAGGTTTAGTACCAGAGGACTGGAGGATTACAAATGTTGTGCCCTTGTTCAAGAAGGGCAGTAGAGATGACCCAGGTAATTATAGACCAGTGAGCCTTACATCTGTTGGAGGAAAAGTTTTGGAAAGGATTATAAGAGATAGGATTTATAATCATCTAGCAAGCAACAATTTGATTGGAGATAGTCAACATGGATTCGTCAAGGGCAGGTCGTGTCTCACAAACCTCATTGAGTTTTTTGAGGTGACCAAGCATGTGGATGAGGGTAGGGCAGTTGACGTGGTGTACATGGACTTCAGTAAAGCCTTTGATAAGGTTCCACATGGTAGGCTATTGGAGAAAATGCGGAGGCATGGGATTGAGGGAGATTTAGCAGTTTGGATTAGAAACTGGCTTTCTGAAAGAAGGCAAAGAGTGGTGGTTGTTGGAAAATATTCAGCCTGGAGTCTGGTTACTAGTGGTGTGCCACAAGGATCTGTTTTGGGACCGCTGCTGTTTGTCATTTTTATAAATGACTTGGACGCAGGCATAGGTGGATGGGTTAGTAAGTTTGCAGATGACACTAAAGTCGGTGGAGTGGTCGACATTGTGGAAGAATGTTGCAGGTTGCAGGGAGACTTGGATAAACTGCAGAATTGGGCTGAAAGGTGGCAAATGGAGTTCAATGCAGATAAATGTGAGGTGATGCACTTTGGGAAGAATAATAGGAAGGCAGAATACTGGGTCAATGGAAAGATTCTTGGTAGTGTGGATGTGCAGAGGGATCTTGGTGTCCAGGTACATAGATCCCTGAAAGTTGCCACCCAGGTTGTTAGTGCTGTTAAGAAGGCATACAGTGTGTTAGGTTTCATTGGTAGAGGGATTGAGTTCCGGAGCCGTGATGTCATGCTGCAACTGTACAAAACGCCAGTGCGGCCTCACTTGGAATATTGCGTACAGTTCTGGTCGCCCCATTACAGGAAGGATGTGGAAGCATTGGAAAAGGTGCAGAGGAGATTTACCAGGATGTTGCCTGGTCTGGAGCAAAGGTCTTATGAGGAAAGACTGAGGGACTTGGGTCTGTTCTCATTGGAGAGAAGAAGGCTAAGAGGGGATTTAATAGAGACATACAAAATGATCAGAGGATTAGATAGGGTGGACAGTGAGAGTCTTTTTCCTAGGATGATGACGTCGGCTAGTACGAGGGGGCATAGCTGCAAATTGAGGGGTGATAGATTTAAGACAGATGTCAGAGGCAGGTTTTTTACTCAGAGAGTGGAATGCCCTGCCTGCCAATGTAGTTAACTCAGCCACATTAGGGGCATTTAAACAGTCCTTGGATAAGCATATGGATGATGATGGGATAGTGTAGGGGGTGGGCTTAGATTAGTTCACAGGTCGGCGCAACATTGAGAGCCGAAGGGCCTGTTCTACGCTGTATTGTTCTATGTTCTATGTTCTATGGTATTTAGAGCAATGATCGTACAGAAGATATGAGATTCTAAAGACACTTGACAGAGTAGATGCAGGGAAGATGTTTTCTTCATGGAGAGATGTCTAACTCAGAGACTCAGTTTCAAAATAATGGCTTTTCCATTTAAGATGGAGATGGGGAAAGGGGTCCTATTGTCGGAAAGTCATTCATGTTTAGAATTCTCTGACTGGGGAGCACTGTAGGCTGGATCAAGGCTGACCTGAGCAAGGTTTTTCGGCAACCAGGAGGCTAAAGGAAGCAGACAGGGAACTGTAACCACGACCAACATCAGATCAGTCACAATCTCATTGAATGACACAAGCAGCTTCCACTCCTGCTCCATTTCTGCTGCTGTTACAAGTCTCTTTCTGGAGATATGTGTCGTTGTAACATCCAACCTCCTCCAGGATCATATACCCTTGCCAAATAGCACTGCCTCCAGTAACTCAAAGCCTGCAATAAAACACTCACCACAATTGTAATGTACCAACTTTTCAGAGACATGTACACTTGCAATATACCATTCCCACCAGTGACAGATACTTCTAGTGACAAGCCTCGTAATGAATCACTCCCTCCTGAAAGACAAACCTGTGTATGATATCACACCCTTCAGAGACACCTATTCTTCTCATGTACCACCCTTGCTTGTCATATACCACTCAATCCAGAGACACGTGCCACTGCTATACATCACTGCCTCCGGCGATGTGTAACCTTGCAATAAAGCACTCCTTCCAGTGACTTGTGGCCTTGTAATATACACTTTGAGACACACATACACTCGAAGTATGCCACTCCACCTAGCGACATGCTCACTTCCAATATACAACTCACGGCAAAGACATGCTCCCTTCCAACATATTACACACATTCCAGACACACACACGCTTGTAACATATATATACCATGCCCTGCATAAACATTAACTCAAGCAGCAACGTACTTGCTCCAAAGACATATATCTTTGAAATATTTCACTCTATCCACAGACACATACTCTTGTTCAAAACTACTCCCTCCATGTAATACACTACTCCCTTCAGAGACATATACCGTTGTAATAAATCACCTCTTCCAAAGGATATGCACCTTGCAACAGATCACTCCCTCCAGAGACATGCATCCTCGCATCCTCCTAATATACCACTCCCTCCAGAGATACATATTCATTTAATTGACCACTCCATCTAGAGACACAAAGCATTGTTCTGTGCCATTCAGTCCAGAGATATGCACATTCCCAGTAAACCAAAATGCAATAATTCAGCTTCCCATTTTTGCTATCAAAGTGAATAACCTCACATTGATCCACGATACTTCATCTGCCATGCATTTGCCCACGTACTCAACTTGTCCAAATCGCAGTGAAGCGTCTCTGCAGCTTCCTCACTGCTCACTCTCACACTCAGCTTTGTGTTTTCTGCAAACTTGGAGATATTATATTTAGGTCCCTCATCTAAATCATTAATATACAATATGAGTTGCTGGAGTCTAAGCTCTGGTCCCTTCCAGACCCCACAACTCTGCCTGCCAATCAAGAAATGATCCATTTACTCCAACACTTTATTTCCTGTCTACCAACCTGTATTCTACCCATGTCAGTACACTAACACCAATCCTATGTGTTTTAATTTTACACAATAATCTCTTATGTGGGACCTTATCGAAAGCCTTCTGAAAGTAATTGAACCATATCCACAGGCTCCACCCATATCAACTCTACTAGTTATATCCTCAAAAAATTCATGTAGATTTCTCAAGCATGACCTCCCTTTTGTAAACCCAAGCCAATTGGTCCCCTGTACCTAAGATGGCACTTTTTGTTGATGATATTGTAACTGTAACTAATCTTGTAACTAAAGAATCTATACCTAGGTACCTTTGTACCTAAGATAATGCCATAAATGGTGACTTATAAATTTTTCACTGTACTCGTTTGAGCACATGGGACAACAAAGCTAATTCAATTTCATTCAAGTCAAATCTGTCCAACCCTGACACTATTTCCAAGTGTTCAGCTTTTTAATCTTTTATAATGGACTCTTGCATTTTTCCCACCACCAATGCTAGGTCTTACCATCACTGAATCCCCTACTGTCAACATCCTGGGGGTTATCATTGATCAGAAACTCAACTAGACTCAATCCATAAACACAGTGGCTACAAGAGCAAGTCAGAGGCTAGGAATACTGCGGCGAGTGAGTCACTTCCTGACTCCTCAAAGCCAGTCCACAATCTGAAAGGCACAAGTCAGGAGTGTGAGGAAATACTCCCCACTTGCCTGGATGAGTGTAGCCCCAACAACACCCAAGAAGCTTGACACCATCCAGGGCAAAGCAGCCCGCTTGATTGGCACCACATCCACAAGCATCCACTTCCTCCACCACCGATGCTCAGTGGCAGCAGTGTGTACTACCTACAAGATGCACTGCAGAAATTCAGCAAAGATCCTCAGACAGCACCTTCCAAAACCACAATCACTTCAATCTAGAAGGACAAGGGCAGCAGATATATGGGAACACCACCACCTCCAAATTCCCCTCCATGTCACTCACCATCCTGACTTAGATGTATCGCTGTTCCTTCACTGTCACTGGGTCAAAATCCTGGAATTCCCTCCGTAATAGCATTGTGGGTCAACCTACAGCAGATGGACTGCAGCAGTTCAAAAGAAGACAGCTCATCACCACCTTCTCGAGGGCAACTAGGGACGGGCAATAAATGCTGGCCAGCCAGAAACACCCACATCCCACTAATGAACAAAGCAAAAAAATCACTATTAGTAGTAAAATGGTATTATTGGGGTAATGTAACCCCATTATTTGAAAGAAAAGGCTGGAAAAAACCCAGGAATTGTGTGTCTCTGGAGGTAGTGGTGTATTACAAGGTCTTTAATACTAGTAAAAGGAAACAATTCAATGTAATTCAAGTCCAGAAGGCAGACTCATGACTTTAAGTTTTGCTTAAAACCCTCTTATGACAATGTTCCAAAATTCACTGCTCCTACCCTATGGGGAAAAAAAACTACATGCATCTTAAACATGCTTGAAAGCTGTCCTGCTGAAATCAGTGAAACATCACAGGGTCTGCTGTCAATAGGGACAGTCAAATCTTTATAAGATGGTTCTTACGGGCAAGTACCAAACTCTAGGGGCATCAATGAGGTCACCAGCATATTTATTTAACTTCCAGGGTCTCCCCAATGTGTTTGGTGTCTCTTTTGGCAGATGAAGAATCATTTGCCTTTTGATTTTCTGTATACATCACAACTAAGTTCCTATTTTCACACATATCTCTAAACTCACTATGAGCAAACTCTCCTCCCCTCGCTTTTAGGTAGAAATTCTACCAGTAGTCCAAGGCCAGTTGCAAACTAACTTACCATTACCTTATCTACAATTATTTTCAGACTTCCATATATTGTTGTTGACTATATTAAATGATTACAAAATCTATGAAACTTAAAATGAAAATGTTCATTTCTTCGAGCAACACCTTTAGACCCATAGTTATTACCATGTTGAAATCCTTCACTATGGGCATTCTTCCTATAGGCCATGGTAATGTCCTTTATTATTTGTTACAGACCTCACATGCATCAATTATGTCTTCTGCAAGCTTATTCTATTCCTCATCCCCTATTCCTACGTACCTTACCAACATTTTTAACCCTTTGATGGCCACATGGGCAAGTTGTCTACATAGTTTTAATACAATTAACCTTTTCTATTCTAAATTTCTATCCCCTGATGTTAATAACATTTTTCATTGCATGCAGAGATTAAGTTCCATTAAAGGAATGTAGCAGTGTTCAGAATGTGTGAATTGTAATTTTTTTTTAAAATTAAATTAAAATTTTTGTAAATTGTGTCATTTTTCCACATCCAGTTTCATATGCACTATTAAAATTAATGGCCTACCAAATAATAAACAATATTTCACTAGCTATTATATCTATGTTAATGAAATGCAGCTACCAAATCTGAAAATCATAGAACTCTCAAAGTTCTTAAATTTTGTTTCAATCCTTATGAATCAGAGCGTGTAGGTAGCATTTTATCTATTCCACACACTGAAGATGGGTATCCACATCCAGTACTGCACAATTGAAAGATTCTTCAATCAACGGATTCATGACTGAGCTCAGACTTCTTGGAACCAACATAATGATCAATATCTGTCCTGAACCTTCCGCTTCATGTTTAATTTTGAATATTCTATTACACTGTTTGAACAGTTTATGGTGTCATAGTACTTTGATTACACATTGGACAGTTCTGGGATTCAGACTTCAGTTTTAATCCCAAATTTTCTTTTCAAAACTGTCTAAAGCATTTCTGACCTAAGTTTTTCTTAGACCACAAGACCATAATACATAGGGGCAGAATTTGGCCATTCAGCCCATCAAGTCTACCCCGCCATCTGATCATGGCTGATACGTTTCTCATAACACATTCTCTTGGCTTCTGCCCTTACTGATCAAGAATCTATCTATCTCTGTCTTAAATACACTCAATGCCATTGCCTCCACAGCACTCTGTGGCAATGAACTCCACAGATTCACCATCCTTTGGTGAAAGAAATTCCTTCTCATCTCAGTAATATAGGATCGTCGCTTCACTCTGAGGATGTGCCCTCAGGTCGTAGTCTCTCCTACTAGTGAAAACATCTTCTCCATGTCCACTCTATCCCGGCCTCTTAGTATTCTGTAAGTTTTGATGAGATTTGGCCACCTTCGTACTTTTAAACTCCATCATTCCCAAGATCATTCTTGTAAACCTCCTCTGGACCTCCTCCAAAACCAACACATCTTTCTTTGGATAGTAGGCCCAAAACCGCTCACAATATTCTGAATGCAATCTGACCAGAGCCTTATACGGCGTCAGCAGTATATCTCTGCTCTTGCATTCTAGCCCTCTTGAAATGAATGCCAAAATTGCATTTGTCTTCCTCACTGCCTGTAAGTTATCCTTAAGAGAATCCTGCACTAGAACTCTTAAGTCCCTTTGTGCTTCAGATTTCCCAACCTCTCTCTATTTAGAAAACAGTCTGTGCCCCATATTTTCCCACATTATATTCCATCTGCCATTTCTTTGCCTACTCTCTAGCCCATCCAAGTCCTTCTGCAGCCTCCCTCTTCCTCTACACTACCTGTCCCTCCACTCATCTTTGTGTCATCTGCAAACTTAGCAACATCACTCTCAGTTCTCCCATGCAGATCATTAATGTATAACGTGAATAGTGATGGGCCAATGTGGACCCCTGTGGAACTCCACTAGTCACTGGCTACCATTCAGAAAAAGGCCTCTATCTCTACGCACTGCCTTCTGCCAGGTAGCCAATCTTCTATCCATGCCAGTATCTTGTCCTCATGATCTTTTAATTTGCAGCCTCCTCTGCAGCACCTTGTCAAAGGCCTTCTGGAAATCCAAACTGATCACATCCAATGACTCTTTGTTTAAATGGCTTATTATCTCCTCAATGAATTCTAACAGATTTGTCAAGCATGACCTCCCCTTAATGAAGCCATGCAGACTCAGCTCTATGTTACCAGTCACTTCCAAGTACTCTGCAATCTCTTCCTCAATTAATGGACTCTAAAGTCTTAGCGACAACTGAGGTCAGGCTAACCTGCCTATGGTTTCCTGTCTTCTGCCTCTTCCCTTCTTAAACCTCTCTTCCTTCTAAGCTAAAATTCTTCTTCATACTGTTAGCAGCCTGCCAACCTTGTGGCTTCATTTTCTGTCATATTTGTGCCCTGAACATTGCTGGAAACATTCTAAGGATTGTATTTTAGTCCTGCTGACATTTGTTGTAGCAGTATTCATTTACCTGTAAACTTAACTCTGATCAAAATGAGAAGTCTTCAAACTTGATACTTCAGTGAATCTAATCATTTAACTACAAGCACATATTGGGCATTTTCCATATAGCATTTCTGAAGTCTTGCTATCAATCTATTGTATTCCACTGTGAACTATCTTCACTCTTTTTGAGTTTGTCCAAATCTGAAATATGCTTCATATGCAGTTACTTTCCTTCATACTTTTTACCCATGAATGTTTTGTTCAAAGTTTCACACACATCACTATCCTTAATCTCCAGTTTTGAAAAAAAGTTTGCTTCTTATCCTGCTTTATCGTCTAATTACAATCTAGCTACCACTTCTTGAACATCACTGAATCCCCCACCATCAACAGCCTGGGGGTTATCACTGACCTGAAACTCAACTGGACTTGCCACATAAACATAGAGCTATAAGAGCAGGTCAGAGGCTAGGAATACTACATGGTGTAACTCACTTTCTGTCTATCCAAAGCCTGTCGTCGACCATCCACAAAGCACAAGTCAGGAGTGTAGTGGAATACTCCCCACTTGCCTGGATAGGTAAAGCTTGAGCAACATGAGAAGCTTGACACCACCCAGGACGAAGCAGCCCACTTGATTGGCATTACATCCGCTCCCACCATGGCCGATGCTCAGCAGCAGCAGTGTGTACCGTATACAAGATGCACTGCAGAAATTCACCAAAGATCAGACAGCACCTTCTAAACCCACGAGCACTTCCCATTTAGAAGGATGAGGGCAGCAGATACAGTGGGTCACCCCCTCCCTGCAAGCTCCTCTCCAAACCATACACTATCCTGACTTGAGAATAGATGGACTGCAGCAGTTCAAGAAGGCAGCTCACCACCTCATTCTCAATGGCAACTAGGGATGGGCAAGAAATGCTGGCACAGCCAGCGACGCCCACAATCCGTGAGTGAATTTTTAAAAAAGTACAGCTTTTTGTCTTTCACTCATCAGAAAAAGAACACAAGCAAACAGCATTGAAGAAGAGACACCATTTTACACAGGATGAGAAGAGGGTGCTGATTGGTCAGGCCATTCTGTACATGGAAACTGACAATTAACTGTTCTTGCTCTGTCTTAGTTATCAGACCAGGCAGTTAGATTCTTACTGGACAGAGCATTGTCATGTTGATGTAACATCATTTAGCTGTTTCCATTATCCTTTTATTGTAAATGTCCAATGTTTGCGCAATTTCCTTATGTCTGCCTAAAACCCGTCCTGAGTAATGGCACATTTCTAGATAGAGTTGTGTATTATAGGAGTATATACCTCTGGAAGGAATGTTGTATTTCAGTGAAATGTATCTGTACAGGGGGTGGTGTTTTGTAGGGAGTTATGTCTCTGGGGGGAGTGGTGTATTATACGGGCGTGTGTCTTAGCTGTCTTAGCTCATCACTCCGTGGGCCTGCTGAAGATTCTTACTTCTGCTGTAGCTCTTAATGCAGTCTGATTATTTCATTAAAGATTTCCAATCACACCATCACATCTAATGCTGGCTATACTTTCCTGAGTCTGGTAAGCACAGACTGGTTAAGCACAGGGGGTCTGCTGCTCACTGTTAATGGTCAATGGGACGTGTTGTCTGATATGGTCTGCCAGTCGTTGGTATATGAGAAGGTCACAGTCACACTGGACAGTGAAAGGTTTCCCATGAAATTACTTGTTGGCTGCCTGGACATGTACCCTTGTAATATGGCACTGCCGAGAGACACACGTGTTCCTATAATAAACCTCACCCTCCAGAGCCACACGCCCGTATAATACACCACTCCCCCCAGAGACATAACTCCCTACAAAACACCACCCCCTGTACAGATACATTTCACTGAAATACAACATTCCTTCCAGAGGTATATACTCCTATAATACACAACTCTATCTAGAAATGTGCCATTTTAATGTACAGTACCACTCTCTCCATATACAGGTAGCCTTGAAATATTCTTCATCCTCCAAACATTCATAACTGTGCAATATAGCACTTCCTCCTGACAGCCCTGTAATACACCACTGTTTCCAGACACACATGCCCCTATTATTTCACTCCCTTCAGAGACACATATAGTCCAGCAATAATACACTCCCTCCAGATACCAATACCATTCTATTATTCCACTCCCTCCAGAGGCACAGAACCTTGTGATACGCCACTTCCATCAGACACATGTATCCTCCTAAGATTACACATTCCCCAGGCAGATATACACTGCTACTATTCCACTGGCTCCATACACATGTATCTTTTGTTACATTCAACTCCCTCCCAACTATACCCTTGTAATATAACATTCCCTTCAGAAACACATACTCCTGTATATTCTACACACCCTAGATACACATATCCTGGTAATAATCCACAACCTTCACAGGCATGTCCCTTTGCAATATTCCTCCCTCCAGACACACTTATCCAGTAATATTCCACTCACTCCTGACTAAAGAACCCTTGTAATATACCATTTCCTTCAGGCTCACCTATCCTTGTAATGTTCCACTCCAGAGAATTCTATCACTACAATACGCCATTCCCTCCAGAAACACATTCACCTGTAACGCGCTAATCCCTTCCAGACACATGTATGCTTGTAAGATATCACTCTCTCCAGACTCTCATATACTTTAAATGGTCCACTCTCCCCAGATAAACATATCCTGGTAATATGTTATCCTCCAACACATCTACCCTACAAATATACCACAGGCACCAGACACCTGTATCCTTGTAATAAACTACTTTCTCCAGACATGCACAAATCTTGTAATATTTCATTCCCTCAAGACACACTTAGCCTTCTAATGTATCACTCCCTCCAAAAGCATGTACTCTTGCAATATTCTACTCCAAACAGACAAATATACCCTTGAAATACACCAGCCCTTCCAGACACAATTATCCTTCCAATGTTTAAGTCACTTCAGACAAACACACTCTTATAATATACGACTCTCTGAAGAGACGCATGTTCCTTTAACACAACACTCCGTCCAGACACAAGTACAGTTATACAACATTGCTCTCTTCAGACACTCACTTACTTGTAATATTCCATTTTCCACAGATACATGTATCCTGATAATATGTCACACAATCCAGAGGCACATACCTTGTAATATTTTACTCCCTCCAGGCACACATACCATTGCAATATTTCACTCTTCCTAGATATAACAGACTCCCTCCAGAGACTCAAAAACACTTGTAATATACTGTTCCCTCCACAGACAAATGACCCTGCAATTCACCACTCCCTGCAGAGACATCAACCCTTGTAATGTACCACTTGCCCCAAGACACATATACCCTTGTAATACTCCCCTCCTGCAGATACCAATACCCTTGTAACACACCACTCCTCCAGACATGTACCCTAATAACGTACCACTTTCCCCAGACACACGTACCCTTGTAATCTTACACTCCCTTCAGACACATGCACCCTTGTAATATTCCACTCTCCCCACACTCATGTAACCTTGTAATATTCCATTCCCCTCAAACACAAGAACCTTTGTAATGTTCCACTCAACTCAGACACGTACAACCTTTTAACATATCACTCACTCTAGAAGCACATCCCCTTATAATACATCCATTTCCCCAGACACATATCTCCATAAAAAAGTACCGCTGTGCTCAGACACCCACATTCCTGTAAGATTCCACTCCTCCCAGACACATGCACCCTTGTAACATTCCAGTCCCACCAGATTTAAGCAACAGATTTAAGAACAGATTTTTCCCTGTTGTTATGAATGAACCTCTCATATATTACAGTTGATCTTTGTTTGTGTCTTCTCTGTAGCTGTAACACTATATATTCTGCAATCTGTCCTATTACCCTGATGTACTTATTTAAGGTATGATTTGTCTGGATAGCACACAGAAGAATACTTTTCACTGTATCTCGGTACATGCGACAACAATAAAGCAAATCAAATCAATTGTAGATAACAAGCATGGGGCTGGATGAACACAGCAGGTCAAGCAGCATCATAGGAGCAGGAAAACTTGACGTTTCGGGCCTAAACCGAAACGTCAAGTTTTCCTGCTCCTATGA
>JAHRHZ010000124.1:782428-798160 GCA_024137785.1 Ginglymostoma cirratum | reverse complement strand
TCATAGGAGCAGGAAAACTTGACGTTTCGGTTTAGGCCCGAAACGTCAAGTTTTCCTGCTCCTATGATGCTGCTTGACCTGCTGTGTTCATCCAGCCCCATGCTTGTTATCTTGGATTCTCCAGCATCTGCAGTACCTTTTATCTCAAATCAATTGTACCCTTGTAATATACCCCTCCATCTAGAAGCAAATACCCTTGTAATATTCCACTTCCCCCAGAGACACACGTACCCTTGCAATATTCCACTCCCTCTGGACACACATACCCTGTAACACTACCCCGCCCAGACAGCTGTACCTTTGCCATATATCACTTCTTCCAGAGACATGTATTCTCATAATACTCCACACCCTTTGCTGAAATGTATGTTTTTAATACATGTAGGTTTGGAATACACCACTCCATCCAGACAGACATGCCCTTATACAAGGCAACGCTCTCCGGGAACACACGCTCCCAACATACCACTCACTCCATAGACAAATACCCTTGTAATATACCACTCCATTTAGAGACACCCACCTAGGTAAAGGCCAAGTCATCATAGTCCCATAGGGCTGCTCTGTCATTAAAGAGAGAGAGAGAGAGAGAGAGAGATGACTGATGATGGTTTAACCTGAGGGTCACCACACCTCAGAGGAGAGGGTGAGAAGTACAGTCCTTCGTACTAAGCTCAGCCACTGCAGGAATTGAACCCATGCTGTTGGTGTCTCTCTGCATCGCAAACCGAGCTAACTGACACCACCCGCTTCCCTCCGCCACCTACCCTTGTCGTGTACCATTCCATGCACAGACACATACCCTAGTAATGAGTCATTCCTGACAGGGCAGGTATCTTTGTGATACTGCTCCCTCAAGAGAGATAGAATGACTCAATAGCTACTCCCTCCAATCATGCATTCTAATGTTCAACTACATCCAGCGATAATACTTTCATTTGACCACTACCATTGTAATAATCCACTCTGTGAGACACAGTAACATATAAGGATACTTACTCTTGTAACATACCACAGACCCCCGTACTATATTCCTCCCTCCATGAACATATACTCTTCAGACACAGGAAGCATTGTAATGTACACCACTTGCAAAATTATACACCATTGTGATGTTGAGACACTTACCCTTGACACAGTGATCAATCCTCGTGAGTTTCAGCATCAATCCTTTTACCGAGACCCCAAGGAGTGTCGTACAAAGGTGTCTCTGCTGTGTTGTTGTAGGGCCCAGGGACGGAGATTACCTTGGTCATACCCAATCCACCAGTGGCATTTCACTGAGTCTCGTGCCTCCACTAAGACCTATCTGTTTGGTGCTGTCCCACCAGGGACCGATCCTCTTCTTGACAGCTAACAAGCCAGTGGTAACGTTCCGCTGTGGCACAGGCCTGGGTCAGCACTCTTTGGCATCTTTCACTTAACAGTCCCAGTTGGCGCTGGGGAGGCACCATTGTGAGATTTGTTTCAATTGTCTCAAGGGCGGTTTAATGCCAAGATGAGCGGTGCTGACCGCTGTGGCATGGTGTTAAGGGCCTTCCTCTTCAGCCATGAAGACATTAAAATCTGTGATAGTGTTCCTCATGTACATAGCCAGAGAATTACTGCACAGACAGCGACCAGCCAGTGCACTATGCCAGCACTCTACAACACAGATTGTGCCACTCTCCACCTTATGTCTCCATGGCCGCAAGTATCTTTGGTCTTCAAGTAATTCTCCAATTCCCATCTGAAAGTCGTGACAGGAATTGGCGTCCACCATGCACTCAGGCAGTGCATTGCAGATCTGAACCACTCTCTCCGCCAAGAGGTGTCTCCTCATGCTGCCATGGTTCTGTCGTGCTCTCCACCCTTCACAATTACCATCACTAACTGCGACATTATATCCGTGGCTGCTTGGTCATTGGACACGACATGTGAAGATGTCTTCAACATGTTTGCATGATACTCAGACACGGCCCAGAAGAAACAACATTGAGTTGGACGGTCCTTATCCCCAGGCCTTTGATTCTTGGCAGGAAGAGGGCAGCTTGAGTTTTTGGACTGAAGACCCAGGGGATGTGGATCGATGTTCACTTGCTGGGTTGAAGATGCTGGATGCAATTTATCACTGGAGAGAGATATCGATGAAAGATCTAAGCAGGATATAAATAGCAACCCATATTGTTAGGTTTGGTTAGTGAAGCAGGTTCAAGGAAGATCATGGGGGAGAGAAAGAAAAATGTAGAGAGGTTAGAAAAGAAATTGCAAACGTTAGGCCCTCAGCAATTGTTGCTGAAGCAGGTCAACTGGATTGGATCTGGAGGAATGCAGAGATTGTGGAGGTTCGTAGGGCCAGAGGAGGTTGCAGAGAAATAGACAAAAAAAAATGGGAATTTTAAAATAGTGGTACTGCTAAACAAAAACCTTTATAGGTTGCCCATGGAGGTGCAAGTCAGAATCTATAGCAATATGCAAACTTCTGCAGAGAGAGAAATGGGGGAGCAGTGTATCTGCAGATAATAAAGACAGGGGCAAAGGTTTCACCAGCAAAGGGTCAAGGGCAGGGGTGAGGTGGGCAATGTTGCAGAAATGGATGTCGGTTGCCCTGAGAGTGGATATGGAGTTAAATGCACATTTCAGGATGAAATTGATGGCAAACAGCCTGATCGAGTATCGGCCTTAAGTTCACAGGATGTGTGTCGCTAGATGGGCCAGCATTTATTACCCATGCGTGGAAAAGGCGGTGGTACCTTCTCGAACCACTGCAGTCCTCAGGGTGTAGGTACACCACAATGCTGTTAGGAAAGCACTTTTGTTTAATCCATTTGTGGGATGTGGGTGTTGCTGGCTGACCAGTGTTTCCTGCCCATCCCTAATTGCCCTTGAGAAGGTGGTGGTGAGCTGCCTTCTTGAACCACTGCAGTCCACTTGCTGTAGGTTGACCCACAATGCCATTAGGGAGCAACAGTGAAGTAATGGCAGTATATTTCCAAGTCAGGGTGGTGAGTGACTTGGAGGGGAACTTGGAGGTGATGGTATTCCCATATATCTGCTGCCCTTGTCCTTCTAGATGGAAATGGTCATGGGTTTGGAAGGTGCTGTCTGAGGATCTTTGGTGAATTTCTGCAGTGCATCTTGTAGATAGTACACACTGCTGCTACTGAGATTTTCAGGATTTTGCCCCAGTGACATTGAAGGAATGGTGACTGCCTGTCACTTCCACTGCCTTCAGGTAGTCCAACCAGTTCCATTCCTTTTATTAGACCTTGTTGATAAACTGAATGGCTTGCTTGGATATTTCAGAAGGTATTAAAAATTGCTGGAGTCACATATAGGCCACATTTCCTTCCCCAAAAGACAGAAGTGAATCAAACAGTCTTTTTTAAAAAACAATCAAGGGTGTTTTCAATTTAAATTCCAACAACAGCTGTGGTGGGATTTGAACCTACAGCAGCAGATCCTTAACTGCTGAATTACTAGACCAGTGACATTACCACTGTGCCACCAGCCCCCCTCTGAATGATGGAGTTGGATTCTGAGTAGTGATGTTTGCATTGAAGACCAAAAGTTTCCAAGTCGACAGATTTTAAATCCAATTTTGAAGCTCTCTCTTACTCCAAACCTTTTGCTGATTTCCTTTAATGTGCTAACAGTGATTGTGTTGTTTGTTTGATGATCCAGGGTCATGAATTCTAATCTCATCATGGTAGCTTGGGGAGCTAAAATTCACTCATGCATCAATCTAGAATATGAAGCTCTATCAGGAATGATAACCATCAGAGAAATCAAACATCAAGAAAAATTCACATCACTAATGTCCTTTAAGGAAGGAAATCTGCTGTCCCTGCCTGGTCTGGTCTACATGTGACTTCAGACCCACAGCAATGTGGCTGATTCTTAACTGCCCTCTGGGCAGTTTAGGGATGGGCAATAATACTCTCACCTGGTTCTGTTCCTATCCATCTCACTCGAGCCAAAGAATTCTCTGCTAAACCACGCTGGTTTCTCTTCCTGCTCCTGCACCGTTCCCTCTGGTGTTCCCCACGGACCTGTCCATGGTCCCTCCTTTTTCTCACCTATGTACTGCTCCTCGGGGACACGGTCAGTCTCCACATACAGGCTGTGGAGACCTCATTCTGCCTCAGCGCTACCAGCTTTGACCTCTCCAGTGCCTCTGATTTGCCACATGGTCTAACATCCAGTACTGGATGAATAGAACAAATAAGTTGCCATCAGTGCCATGAGCGCCCTTGCTCGCCTGCAACTCCACTCCTCTTAACAGTAGCTGTCTCAGGCTGAACAAGACCAGACATGTACTCAGCATCATCTTTGACCCCATGCTGAACTCTTGAGCTGGCATTTGTGGAAACATCTCTGTACTGACCACCCTGTCTGTCCATGCCTCAGCTCCCCTGTTTCCAAAATGCTCTTCCATGCCACTGTTATTTCAAAACTTTTAATGAGTTGCTGGCTACTCCCACAAGGTCAATAAACTTAATGTCATCAGAAACTGAACTGGACTAGCCACGTAAGAAGAGTTTAGGCCTGAAACATCAGCCTTCCTGCTCCTCTGATGCTGCTTGGCCTGCTGTGTTCATCCAGCTGTACACCTTGTTATCTCAGATTCTCCAGCATCTGCAGTTCCTACTATCTCTAAATATAGTGGCTATAAGAGCAGGTCAGAGGCTCAGAATACTGTGGTAACTCACCTCCAGACCCCTCAGAGCCTGCCCCACCATTTACAAGACACAAGTCAGGAGTGTGCTGGAATACCCCCCACTTGCCTGGATGAGTGCAGCCCCAACAACACTCAAGGAACTTGATACCATCCGCAACAAAGCAGCCCACTTGATTGGCACCACATCCACGAACATCCACTCCCTCCACCACCGACGCACAGTAGCAGCAGTGTGTACTATCTACAACTCGCACTGCAGAAATTCACCAAAACTCCTCAGACAGCACCTTCCAAACCCACGAACACTTCCATCTAGAAATCTAGAAGGACAAGGGCAGCAGGTATATGGTAACACCACCCCCTGCAAGTTCCCCTCCAAGCCACTCACTATCCTGACTTGGAAATATATTGTCGTTCCTTCACTGTTCCTGGGTCAAAATCCTAGAATTCTCTCCCTCACAGCAAATGGACTGCAGCAGTTCCAGAAGGCAGCTGTCCACCACTTTCTCTAGGGGCAATTAGGGACGGGCAATAGAATGCTGGCCAACCAGCCATCCCACCTCTTATAAATATATAAAAGAAAGCTGTGTCTCTCTGTCTCACTCCATACCCAGTTACTTGTAGCCACCATTGATGTGTTCCCCAGTCTGCCAAGATCACTATTTTCAACTCCTTGCTTTCCAGTCCCTCCTTGCCTTTGACCCTATCTCTGTCACCTCCTTCATCACTGCTATTGACAGGTCTCTGCAGTCCACCATCTCTAGCCTCTGGAGTATCCCTAGTTTCCCTGATTTGACCACGAGCAGCCGTGTTTTCAGCTGCATTGGCCATCTGCTCTGCACTTCCATGTCAAACTAATCCCCCTCTCACCTCCCTCGGCTCCTTTAATACACTCCTCAAAATATACCTTTTTGAGCCTAGCTTTTGGTCATTTGTCCTAACATTTTCTCACATGGTTTAGTGTTACACTTTGCGAAGGGCTGTGAAAGGAATGACTCCATGAATGAACAAACACAACTGCAGGTTCAAGCACACAAAAAGCACAAACGCAGTCTTTTTTCCCCACATCCCTCAAGGACTGTTTCTGGAAGAGATGTAGCTGATAAATAAGAACCTAAGGACAAGGATCCGGAGGTCGCCATTCAGGCTCTTCAGACTGCTCCTCTATTTAACATGATCATGATTGATCTCAACTCCACTTTCCTGCCCACTCCCCATAACCCTTGAACTCATCACTAATTCAAAATCTGTCTGTCTGCCTCCTCCTTAAAGTTACTCAATGTCCCAGCATCCCCCACGCTCTAAGGCAGTGAATTCCACAGATTCATGCCCCTTTGAGAGAAGTAATTCCTCCTCTTCTCTGTTTTAAATCAGCCACTCCTCATCCCAAAAATTTTAACCTATCGTTCTAGGTTACCCTGCAAGAAACATCCACTCTACATATACTTTTTCGATCCCCTTTAGCATCTGATGTACCTCAATTAGATCTCCTCTCATTCTTCTAAAGTCTAGTGATTACAAGCCTAAACCACTCATAACCATTCTCTCCTCATAAGACAAGCCTCTCATAGAATCGTAAGAATCTAGAGCACAGAAAAAGGTCCTTCGTCCCATCATGTCCATATTAGTCAAAAACAACTACCTAACTCATCTCTGTAGATAATCTGGTGAGCCTCCTCTGAAGTGCCTCCAATGTATCCATGTCCCTCCTCAAGTAAGGGGACCAAAACTGTACACAATACTCCAGCTGTATTCTCACTAATGTCTTATACTTCTCTACGTTTATATTCTATTCCTTTAGCAGTAAATGCTAAAATTCCACTTGTCTTTCTTACTACCTGCTGTCCCAACATACTAACTTTCTGAGATCCATGCACGAGGTCACCCAGATCCCTCTGCACCGAAGCATTTTGAAGTTTCTCACCATTTCAATAAAAAGTTGCCTTTTTGTAGACAAGGATCATGTCAGAACTGAGAAGTTATAACTATCAGCAGAGCTAGAAAGACAGGGCTCTTCTCCAAGTAAGGAGAACACGGAGGGCTGACCTACTGGGGGTGTGGTCCTCAAAACGAAAATCAAAATGGATAGGATGGATTTAAAGAGGTTTCTGCTGGTGGGGACACTAACGCTGCAGACCATAAAACTGACTGGAGTCAGTAAATCCATTTTAAAAATTCAAATGCGACTCCTTTGCCAAGAGAGTGACAAGAAAGTGACACAAAGTACCTCAGGATCAGTTTGGACCAAGAGTGTGGTCACATTTGAGGGAAAGCGATTTAAACAGAGAAAAGAGAAAGAAATAGGTTATTGTCATTTGAATTCATTCAAAAGAGAGAGAGGGAGCATAGGACTGGCCTGGAGCTGTTGCACTGAATGGCCTGTTTGTGTTTTTGTTCCAGGCAATTCTTTCTTTCTCTCTTGAGATATCTGGTCTCTTCCTTGATAATTAAAGATTACAAAACATTCCCCTTATTGCAGATGTTAGACTAATTGGCCTAATTGTAATTACCCAAATTAGCTCTGTCAGACCTTGTAAGAAATGGCAAATACATTGGTCACTTCCTAATTCTCACATTCCCATCTGCTCTCGACTGAATTGTTGGATCACTGGGGGCAACATCCAGTCAAAATAAAAACAGAAATTGCTGGAAAAACTCATCAGGTCTGGGCAGCATCTGTGGAGAGAAATCAGAGTTAATGTTTCGGGTCGAGTGCCCGTATCTTGGTTACCAGACACGAAACATTAACTCTGATTTCTGTCCACAGATGTTGCCAGACCTGCTGAGCTTTTCCAGTAGTTTCTGTTTTTGTTTCTGATTTACAGCATCCACAGTTCTTTCGGTTTCTGTCAAGACTGGGAGCTGATGGGTTTGGAACGGACAGCCACTTAACTGTCTACTGAGTCCATCACAAGGTAACAGAAGGCATCAAGTCAGTACTTGTTGCCTGAATGACAATGTTTTAGGAGGGGCAGGTTAAACCATTATCATAATATCTTAATAGCTTACGTTCTCTTCACTTCTCTAGGTTGTTTCAATGTATAAATTCTGGTTAAAGTAAATGTCTCAGTTGTTGTTGAGTAGTCAAGGTCCCAATCTCAAAGAAACTAAAGCGCCTAATCTTGGGCAACATCCTCAATGCAGTACTGAAGGAGTGCTGCACTGCCAGAAGAGAGCTGTTATCTTGGGGCTCTGGTATGGATATAAAAGTTCCCTTGGTCCCCATTCAAACAGGAGCAGAGTGAGCCTAAGACAGAGGAATAGAAGTCAGCCATGCAGCCCATCTGCTGCAACATTCAGCGAGGTCATGGCTAATCTGAAAACCCTCAGAAGATTTACAAGGATGTTGCTGGGGTCTGGAGCGTTCAAGCTATAGGGAGAGGCTGTATAGGCTGGGGCTATTTTCCCTGCAGCACTGGAGGGTGAGGGGCGATCTTATAGAGGTTTACAAAATCATGAGTGGCATGGGTAGGGTGAATAGTCAAGGTCTTTTTCCCCAGGGTAGGGGAGTCCAAGACTAGAGGGCATAGGCTAACATTGAGGGGAAAGATTTAAAGGAGACCTAAGGGGCAACATTTTCATGCAGAGGGTGGTGCGTGTATGGAATGAGCTGCCAGAGGAAGTGGTGGAGGCTGGTACAATTACAACATTTAAAAGGCACCTGGATAGGTACATGAATAGGAAGCGTTTACAGGGATAGGGCCAAATGCTGGCAAATAGAACTAGATTAATTTAGGAAATCTGGTCGTTTGTGGACTTATTGGACCAAAGGGTCTGTTTCTGTGCTGTACGACTCTATGACTTCACTTCCCTGCTTTTTCCTCCACAGCTCTTGATTCCCTTACTGATTAAAAATCTCTCTCTCTCTCAGCCTCGAATAGACGCAATGACCCAGCCTCACCAGCACTCTTGTGGTAAAGAATTCCACAGATTCACTACCCTCTGACAGAAGAAATTCCTCCTCATCTCTGTCTTAACTGGGTGACCCTTTGTTCTGAGACAATGCCCTCTGGTCCTAGACTCTACCACAAGGGGAAACAACCTCTCCGCATCAATCCTCTCAAGTCCACTCGGAATCTTGTATGACTTATTGAGGTCACCTCTCATCCTTCTAAATTCCAATGAGTACAGGCCCAAACTACTCAACATGTGTGTGCGTGTGTATGTGTGTGTACATGGGTTCAGCCTGGTATGCCGGGTGATAGTTATCCCTTAGTAGCATCAGGAGGATACGTCAATTCCGAATTTCAGTTCATTGTGGGATTTTGCGTGTGCAACTGGCTTGTGCTTCCCCATCAACGCTTCAAAAGTAATTCCACTGGCTGCAAAGAGATTTGGATCATGCTGAAACGTCCGTCTTTATTCCTCACTTTGTATCAGTCTTTCAGTTTTCTAATCCCTCCATCTCTACACCCCTCCCACCGGCGACTGCTCGAAGCATCCAAACTTCTATGCAGCAGTGGAATTACTTCTGAAGCTTTGGTGGGGAAACGCAAGTCAGTTGCACACAGCAAGATCCCACAATGAACTGAAATTCGGGAATTGATGTATCCTCCTGATGCCAGTAAGGAATAACTATTGCCCAGTATACCACGCACACACACATTGAGTGGTTTGGGCCTGTACTCATTGGAATTTAGAAGGATGAGAGGTGACCTCATTAAATCATACAAGATTCATGGTGGACTTGAGAGGTTGTCTTCCCTTGTGGGAGAGTCTAGGACTGGAGGGCATTATCTCAGAACAAAGGGTCACCGACTTAAATTGAGATGAGGAGGAATTTCTTCCGTTAGAGGGTAGTGAACATGCGGAATTCCTTACCACAAGATTGCTGGTGAGGCTGGGTCATCGACACTATTCGAGGCTGAGAGAGAGAGAGAGGTTTTTAATCAGTAAAGGAATCAAAGGGAAAAGGTAGGGAAGTGGAGAATCTTCTTCCAGTGATTCTCACAGCTCTCCAACATCAGCAGAAAGTGGGGTGAAGAATTCAGATAACTCCACGCGGCAATATCGAGAGTTTGAGAGACACCGACTGCGAGTCGCTGGAAGCAGCGCAGTGGTGAGTCACCTTGTGCAAACATTCCTGACCCCTGACCCTCGCCACTGCACCTGAAAGTGGTCTGATTCACTGAGCGTGCTGCTGTATCCGGAGTGGATTGCTGCAAACACACACCTCACACCCTCTGCAACAGGGCTGAAATGACAGCCACGTGAGACAACTCAATTGCAGCATACGCCGAACAAATGTTTTTTGTTAAATCATTTCTATCTCTCTCCACAGGCAGTACGGAGCACAAAGGCAACGGGTCTAATCACTGAACTGATGTACTTATATTTCCTTGAGCACAGACAACAGAATCTGGGCTGGGTCAAGTTGGTAGGTGTCTCCTCTGGTCAGGGAGAGCAAGGGGTGCAACATTAAAAGTAAGAAGCAGCTCATACAGTGCTTTTTCAGGCTAAGTGCAATGGAGCTATCTCCCACAGAAAGGCAGAGCGTGGTACAGGACAGCAGTAGCTGCCATTCACAGCTTTGGGGGTTTCATGGGCCAAAAGAAGGTAGATGGAGCTGGGATACGGTCAGGATCAAGCTGTATGTGGGCAAACACAGTCTCGAGGGGCTGAATTCTAGTTCTCCTCTTTCGGAATGTAGCTGGCCTGTTCGACGGTGGGTCATTGGAAAGGACAGTCACAAGGGGTGTGAGGGGTTCCAGTGCATCTGCAACACGGCCATGCGTGGGTGCACAATGCATCACTCTCCGTTCACCCTTGCTGAGACCTGGGTCAGGGTAGGATTCGATTCAGCAGTGAAATCGCCTACAGGGTCCTTCATGTTCACAGCGTATCACTGTTCTTCCCCGCACCCTCCCCCCACCCCCCTTGCAGGTACCAAATGGCCATGTAGGTCACTCAGAAACAAAATTTGACAGAATCCTCCTACTGTAAGGTTCAAATCCTTTTTTTCTGTCACTCTGTTTCCAACCCCATGCTATCCCTGCTCCTCTGATGCTGCTTGGCCTGCTGTGTTCAGCCAGCTCTACACCTTGTTATTCTCTTTCCCTGTCCTGGGTGTGTTCGATGAGGACAGTGTGGAGAGAGCTTTACTCTGCACGGAAACCCGTGCTGTTGCTGTTCATCCCGGGAGCGTTTGATAAGAACCAGTCTGGAGAAAGCCTTACGCTGTATCGACGCCTGAGCTGTACCTGTCCTGGAAGTGTTTGATGGGGACAGAATGGAGGGATATTTATACGGTCCTCCATATCGTGTCTACCTTGCTATTGCAGCCTTTAATCAGAAAAGGTTGTGAAAAAGCTGAAGTAGATTCATCCCTCAGTAGCTTCACATTAAATATTAAGCTGTGTTTATCATTCAGAGAGGTGTATGCCTGACAGAATATAAATCAGCGTTTCAAATCCACTGCCCACCGGCAGAGGCCAGTTGGGTACTTAATGTGCTATTCGGTAATCTGGACAAACGACGGGGAGATATGTGGAAATATTCACAAATAAAGCAAGTGTCGTGGTGATCCTAGAACTAATCATAGCTGCACAGCCCGTTTTTACCCCCAGCTCCATGATTTTCATTTGTTTTGCGCTGATCAGTAGATTATTAATTATTCAAAATAATAGCAGTAATCTGCAGCCAAACCTGTCTCTCTCACCACCTAATGTTCTAAGCAGGTCCTGCATTCACACTCAGAGCTGGCAAAAATCACGCTTCAAACGACTGCAGTAATCGCACTTACTTCCATTGCAGAGTGAGAACAATCAGACTCTCCACGCACAAAAAAAACCTGAAACACATCATTATGTTTCACTCCCAGATATCTGACTGTAAACCACTCTCTACCCCTCGACTGGATTCCAGTCTGTATCTCACACCTGGGTAATGGTCAATCTATATGCAAACCACTTTGTGCCCCTTGATTAGTTTCCAGTCTGTATCTGTCAGCCATGTATGTTATTCTGTATCTCAACCACACTGTACCCCTTGATTAGTTTCCATTCTGTATCTCTCACCCATGTTGGTTATTCTGTAACTCAAGCACACTGTACCCCCCCCCCCCCATTAGATTTCAGTCTATAACTCGCTCACAGGAACAACAGGCTCAAAGAAATTATCTATAAGTACATAGAATAGTCATAGAGATCTTTTTTTTATTCATTCATGGAATGAGGGCATCACTGGCCAGGCAGCATTTCTTGCCCTGTCCCTAATTTATCAGACTGCAGTTATGAGTCAACCGCATTGTTGTGGGTCTGGAGTCACATGTGAGCCTGACCAGGTAAGGATGGCAGTTTCCTTCCCTAAAGGGCATTAGTGAACCAGATGGGTTTTCCCAACAATCAGCAATGGATTCACAGTCATCATTAGACTCTGAACTCCAGATATTAATTGAATTCAAATTCCACCATCTACCAAGGCGGGATTCAAACCCAGGTCACCAGAACATTATCTGGGTTTCTGGGTTAACAGTCCAACAATAATACCACTAGGCCATTGCCTCCACAGCACAGAAAAGGCCCTTTGGACCATCATATCCGTGCTGGCCAAATACAACCTCCTAACTACTCCAATCCCATTTTCCAGCACTTGACCTTGTACGTCTTGCACCACAAATGCACATCTAAATACTTCTTCAATGTTGTGAGGATTTCTGTCTCTCCCACCCTAACAGGCAGTGAGTTCCAGATTCCCACCACCCTCTGGGTGTAAAAGATTTTCCTACATCTTTCCTGAACCTCCTGCTCCTTACCTTAAATCTATGTCACCCGGTCATTGATACCCCCAATCAAGGGGAAAAGTTTCTTCCTATCTACCCTATCTATGTCCCTCATAATTCTATACATCTCAATCATGTCCCCTATCAATCTGCACTGCTGTAAGGCAAACAACCCCAGTCTGTTCAACCTCTTTTCATCACTGAAACTCTCTACACCAGGCAACATCCTGGTATTATCTGCACCCTCCCCAGTGCTACCACATCCCTCCTATAATGTGGATTTAAGAACTGCACATAATACTCGAGCTATGGCCTAACCAGCGTTTTATACAGTTCCAGCGTAACCTCCCTGCTCCTCAACTTTATGCCTCACCTAATAAAGGTAAGTATCCCATATGCCTTCTTATCCACTTTACCCATCTGTACTCAAAACTTAAGGGACCGTTGTGCATGCATGCCAAGGTCCTTCTGATCCTACTGTCCAGCATGTATTCCCTTGCCTTGTTTGTTCTGCCCTAGTGCAATACCTCACATTTGTGGTCCGGACTGAATTCTATCTGACACTGATTAGCCCATCTGATCAGCTCGTCTACATCCTCCTGTAATCACAGGCTATCCACCTCATTATTTACCTCCCACCAATTTCTATACCATCTGCAAACTCATTGATCCACACTCCTACATTCAAGTCTAAATCATTTATAGAAACTACAAGCACTAAAGACCACAACACTGACCCCTGCGGGACCACACAGGACACAGACTTCCATTTGGAAAAACACTCCTGAACTATCTCCCTCTGCTAACTGACTCTCAGTCAATTGTGGATCCAATTTGCCAAATTTCTTTGCATCCAATGGGTTCTTATCTTTGCTATCAGTCTCCCATGTGGGACCTTATCAAAAGCCTTGCTGAAGTCCAAAGAGACAACATCAAAAGCACTGCCCTCATCTACCCACCTGCTCACCTCTTTGAAAAATTCAGTCAACATAGTCAGCCATGACCTCCCCTTCGCAAAACCATGCTGACTGTTCTTGATTAATCCCTGTCCTGTAAAAACTGCAAACTGCACACATACAGGCATACACACAATATATTCAAAGAAATGACCTGCACATGTGAAGGAATGGACAATAGTCCCCAGAACAGCTAACTCCATTCATACAGATGGTTCTACAACTGTCTCAAAAACAGCAAATTCCATAGGTGCAGGGATGCGTACCATAATCTTGGAAAAAAATTATCGCTGCAGGTACAGAGGTGCATACAACAGTTCTAGCTGCTAACCTCACATTTGCAGAGGTTCAAATAATATTTCTGGAACCAGCTGGTTCCACATGTACCGAGCTGCATCACACATACCCGAACAGACCAAATACAAAATGTCCAGGAGTTTGTACAATCCCGTGTAGTTGTAGACATGTACTTTTTTGACACTGTTATACTACAGTCTCCCAAAAACAGCAAACACCACACATACAGCGGTGTGTACTACAGTCCCCAAAAACAGTAAGCACCACACATACAGAAGCTGGTACTATTGTACCTAAAATAGCTGACAGACAATTAATAGTAAATATTCCCAGATGACCAGAGGACTACTTTCTCGTTTGAGTGAGAGACTAGTGGTGGTTTAACCTGAGAGTCACTGTGCCTCAGGCGAGGGGGAAGGTTGAGAAGGAGAGTGTGGGAATTCAGATTTGCAGTATCTGCAAAGATAACAGAACATAATCGAGAAACTAAGCGGGTCAGTCCCCTTCCGTAGAGAGTAAAACAGAGTTAATATTTTGAATCTAGTGACTCTTCAGAAATCCCTCATAACAGAAACTGAATTCACATTGTTGGCTTCACTCTGAATCCCAAACCAGCTGTCCAGCTAATTGATCATCCTATGGATAAAACAGTCCCAAAAATAACAAATCCTGCCAGTACAGGTTAGGCAATAGACTTGTAAACACAACCAGGGGTTCATAACTTAGGCCCCATAACAGTAAAAAGCATATAAACAAGGGTTATACAATTCTTACAGAAACAGATACATGATAACGTGCATATAGTTTTTCCAAACACTGCAAATTCCACATTTATGGGGTCCATCCAACATTCAAAAATTTCACATGCACAGGGTTTTTAATAACAGTCCTGAAAACAGTTAAATCCCACATATGGGTATATAAAATTAGGCCTAAAATCAGCAATCTGTAAATGCACAGGGTTGCGTATGATAGTCCCATAAAATAGGAAGCTACACATGGACAGGGATGTATATAACAGTTCTGAAAACAGCTCCTAAGTCCACAGTACAGGGGTTTGGCAAAAGTTAGAAAAAAAGCAAACTGCACATGTTCATACAATTGTCCCAAAAATAGCTAATCCCACATATGCGGAGAATTGTCAAAGGAAAAGTCCCAGATCCAGCAAACTCCACATATACAGTACAATAGGCCCCCAAAACAGCCAACTTCACACATACAAGGGTTTATAGAATTAACTTCTAAACATCAAACTCCACAAGTACTGTGTGCAAACAGTAGTCCCCAAAACAGCATATTCCACATCTACAGAGCTGATACTATACTCCTAAAAACAGCAAACTCCACATGTACAAGGTGAATACAGTAGTCAACATGTACAGCAGTTTTGTACAATAATCCTAAAAAAATATGTACACGGGTTTGGACAATTGTTCTCTAAATAGCAAATTCCACATGTCCAGAGATTTATACAGTAGTCCTGCAAACACGAAGTTGCACATACACAAAGGGTTCTAAAATAGCCTCAAAAATAGCTAATTATACACGTACAGGGGTTCAAACAACAGAAAACTCCACATATATAGATATGTGTACAGTAGACCCTAAAACAGCCAACTCCACACACACAGGGATTCAAACAATAGTCCTGTAAACAATAAAGAACAATGAATGTTGGAAATCTGAAATAAAAACAGAAAGTGCTGGAGAAACTCAGTAGATCTGGTAGCATCTGCAAAGAGAAAACTGTTAGTGTTTGAGACCAGTGACCATTAAACAGCAAATTCTAAAGTACACAGTTCCGAAGACAGGTCACTGGACTGGAATTGTTGACTGTATTCTCTTTCTCTCCACAGGAGCTGGCCCAACCTGCTGAGTTCCTCTAGCAATTTCTGTTTTTGTAAGTACACAGGTACAGGGGTGTGTACAATAATCCCAAAAACTGCAAAACTCACACATACAGAGGTTTGTGCCATACTTGAAAACAACTAACTCCATAGGTGAGAGATAAAAGGTACTGCAGATGCTGGAGAATCCGAGATAACAAGCATGGGGCTGGATGAACACAGCAGGTCAAGCAGCATCATAGGAGCAGGAAA
>JAHRHZ010000124.1:769468-782028 GCA_024137785.1 Ginglymostoma cirratum | reverse complement strand
GATGGATCAGTTTTTGTCCAATGTGTGCAGGAGGGTTTCCTGACACAGTATGTCGAAGGGCCGACAAGAAGGGAGGCCACACTGGATCTGGTACTTGGTAATGAACCAGGCCAGGTGTTTGATTTGGTGGTAGGTGAGCACTTTGGAGAGAGTGACCATAATTCGGTTACGTTTAGTTTAGCGATGGAAAGGGATAGGAACATGCCACTGGGCAAGAGTTATAGATAGGGGAAAGCCAATTATAATGCGATTAGGCAAGACTTAGGAGGGATAGAATGGGGTAGCAAAATGCAGGGGATGGGGACAATCGAAATGTGGAGCTGGTTTAAGGAACAGATATTGCGTGTCCTTGATTAGGTATGTCCCTGTCAGGCAGGCAGGAAGTGATAAGGTAAGGGAACCTTGGTTTACAAAAGAAATTGTATCTCTTGTTAAGCGGAAGAGGGAAGCTTATGTGATGTTGAGACGAGATGGTTCAAATGAGGTGATGGAGAGTTACATATTAGCTAGGAAGGATTTAAAGAGAGAGTTAAGAAGAGCAAGGAGGGGACATGAGCAGTCATTAGCAGGTCGAATTAAGGAGAACCCTAAAGCTTTCTATAGGTATGTGAGGAATAAAAGGATGACGAGGGTAAGAATAGGGCCAGTCAAAGACAGAAGTGGGAAGTTGTGTGTGCACCCTGTGGAGATCGGAGAGGTGCTAAACAAATATTTCTCATCTGTTTTCACTCAGGAAAAGGAGAATATTGTAGAGGAGAAGACTGAGATACAGACTATTAGACTTGAAAGGATTGAGGTTAGTGAGGAGGAGGTGTTATCAATCCTAGAGGGTGTGAAGGTAGATAAATCCCCTGGGCCGGATGGGATTTTTCCGAGGATTCTCTGGGAAGCTAGGGAGGAGATGGCGGAGCCTTTGGCCTTGATCTTTGAGTCGTCATTGTCTACAGGTTTAGTACCAGAGGACTGGAGGATTGCAAATGTTGTGCCCTTGTTCAAGAAGGGCAGTAGAGATGACCCAGGTAATTATAGACCAGTGAGCCTTACATCTGTTGTAGGAAAAGTTTTAGAAAGGATTATAAGAGATAGGATTTATAATCATCTAGCAAGCAACAATTTGATTGGAGATAGTCAACATGGATTCGTCAAGGGCAGGTCGTGTCTCACAAACCTCATTGAGTTTTTTGAGGTGACCAAGCATGTGGATGAGGGTAGGGCAGTTGACGTGGTGTACATGGACTTCAGTAAAGCCTTTGATAAGGTTCCACATGGTAGGCTATTGGAGAAAATGCGGAGGCATGGGATTGAGGGAGATTTAGCAGTTTGGATTAGAAACTGGCTTTCTGAAAGAAGGCAAAGAGTGGTGGTTGATGGAAAATATTCAGCCTGGAGTCCGGTTACTAGTGGTGTGCCACAAGGATCTGTTTTGGGACCACTGCTGTTTGTCATTTTTATAAATGACTTGGACGCAGACATAGGTGGATGGGTTAGTAAGTTTGCAGATGACACTAAAGTCGGTGGAGTGGTGGACAGTGTGGAAGAATGTTGCAGGTTGCAGGGAGACTTGGATAAACTGCAGAATTGGGCTGAAAGGTGGCAAATGGAGTTCAATGCAGATAAATGTGAGGTGATGCACTTCGGGAAGAACAATAGGAAGGCAGAATACTGGGTCAATGGAAAGATTCTTGGTAGTGTGGATGTGCAGAGGGATCTTGGTGTCCAGGTACATAGATCCCTGAAAGTTGCCACCCAGGTTGATAGTGCTGTTAAGAAGGCATACGGTGTGTTAGGTTTCATTGGTAGAGGGATTGAGTTCCGGAGCCGTGATGTCATGCTGCAACTGTACAAAACGCTAGTGCAGCCTCACTTGGAATATTGTGTACAGTTCTGGTCGCCCCATTACAGGAAGGATGTGGAAGCATTGGAAAAGGTGCAGAGGAGATTTACCAGGATGTTGCCTGGTCTGGAGCAAAGGTCTTATGAGGAAAGACTGAGGGACTTGGGTCTGTTCTCATTGGAGAGAAGAAGGCTAAGAGAGGATTTAATAGAGACATACAAAATGATCAGAGGATTAGATAGGGTGGACAGTGAGAGTCTTTTTCCTAGGATGATGACGTTGGCTCGTATGAGGGGGCATAGCTGCAAATTGAGGGGTGATAGATTTAAGACAGATGTTAGAGGCAGGTTCTTTACTCAGAGAGTGGTAAGGGCGTGGAATGCCCTGCCTGCCAATGTAGTTAACTCAGCCACATTAGGGCCATTTAAACAGTCCTTGAATAAGCATATGGATGATGATGGGATAGTGTAGGGGGATGGGCTTAGATTAGTTCAGAGGGCGGCGCAACATCGAGGACCGAAGGGCCTGTTCGACGCTGTATTGTTCTATGTTCTATGTTCTATGTTCAACTTCCCTGTTTCTAAATTCAATGTCTCTATTTATGAAGCTCACGATCTCATATGCTTAAACTGCAAAGCACTGTGGGCACTGGAAATCAGAAACAAAATTAAAAATTACTGGAAAAACACAGCAGGTCTGTGGCAGCACCTGTGGAGAGAAAGCACAGTTAATGGTTTCAGGTCCAGTGACCCTTCTTCAGAACTGATAACAGCTCAGGAAAAATTGGTACATGTGCTAAAGATGAGGTGTGGGGAGGGGGTAAGGAGTAAACGATGGGCCTAAAATTACTTGCTGTTGCCTCTCTGTATCCTTTCCACCAAAATATATCAGGTCACATCTTTGTATTGAACTCCATCTGCCATTCACCTGCCTATTCTGCTCTCTATTTCTGTGTTAGGCTGCAGGTGACTGACATCATTCAAGTCATTTATAGATCATTTAAAAAGGGAGTTCAGTTTTCCTCCATCTCCAGTTCGAAGTGGCCTTCCCTCCATCATAAGTTCAGACTTAGGGATGTTTGCTGATGATCGCACAACATTCAGCACCACTCGCTATTCCTCAGATACTGATGCAGTGCGTGCCTGCCGCAAGGTTTAAGATATACGATTCCACAAAACTATAGTGGTCTGTGACTCGACTAATAATGAGTTCAGATTCCACCATCGCCAAATGGCAAACTGAAATTTCAAAAAGAAATCAAGTGATGGTGTCAATCAAAGCAAATGATAAGTTGGTCTGACCACTGTATGATTGCTACTGTGCTGCTAATATTCTGATGGGAATCTGCTGTCTTACCATTCAGCGCAGATCTGATTCTGATCCCACACCAGCTCTTAATTTATAAGTTTCACACTATCCAGGACAAAGTAGCCATTTGTCTGGCACTCGGAATCATAGAATCCCTACAATACGGAAACAGGCCATTTGGCCCATCAAGTCTGCAACTACCTTCCAAAGAGGGACTCACCCCCCAGCCTATCCCTGTAACCCTACATTTCCATGGCTAATCCACCTAAGCCTGCACACCTCAGGGCACTGTGGGCAATTTTGCACAGCCAATCTACCTAAATGAACAAGTACAAACCTCCACACAGACAGACAGTCACCTGAGGCTGGAATCAAACCCAGGTCCCTAGCCCTGTCAGGCAGCAGCACTAACCACTGTGCCACAGGCCACCCACTCCATCCGTCACTTTCAACATTCACTCCCTCCACCATCGACCCTGAGGAACAGCGGTGTGGGCTATCTACAGAAAAAAAACAACTCTGCAGTAACTCATCAAGGTTCCTTCCAAAGCAACTTCCAAACCTGCAGCCATCAAAAGACTAGGGCAACAGGTACATGAGAACACCTCCCCCACTCCAAGTCAGCCACCATCCCGACTTGGAAATATATCGCCATTCCTTCAGCGTTGCTGGGTCAAAATCCTGGAATTCTTTCCCTAACAGCATTGTGGGCGAACCTACAGAATGCAAACGACAGTAGAAGGCAGCTCACCACCACCTTCTCAAGGGCAATTTGGAATTCGGAACAAATGCAGGCCCAGCCAGCAACGCCCACATCCAATGAATTTATAAGAAAAAAAAATCAGTATTTGCAGTTGATTGTTTATTCTTTTTGAACACACTGAACCTTGCCTTCATCCTGCTGCAGCAGCAAAAAACAGTTTGATTTGAGAAATTTCCAATTGGTATGAATCTTTATTCAAATGAAATCAGGATTTTGCTGAGATGAGGTGGGGGAGTGGTACAAAGGTCTAGGAAAATTAATGGGGAAAGAGGATGGAGCAATATTGAAGAATCTAAAGACAACCAAGATCCTTCAGAGGATAGCGAGGACCACAACAATGCTGCACCGGGACTACTGCTCAAGTACATTGCTTTGGATTCACATGAGCTCAAAGGTGAAACAGCTGCCAAGACATTCACCAAGCTCCAGATCTCAGGGGAAGGGCATTTAAGGGGCAACTATAGATCTACACAATGGTGCAAGTGTGCAGGGATGCAGAGGGGAACAGGGATGGACTGAATCACAGGCCGATCAGTGTCTAGCACTATCCCAATGGCACTTCCTTACAGTCAGGCAAGGATTGGTCCATCACTCACTCACTGTCCCTTGACTCATCTCCCCAACTCACAAGACTCCCCTCTCATTTAGTAACTCCCTCCTTTCCCAACAGCAGCATTGAAATCTTAAGTTCCAAGTCTGGGGCAGCAGTGCAGAATTGTCCGGGTTCGGAGTTCGGAATGGCACAGAATTGGAGAGACCGGAACCCCCACCGCTTTGCCCAGTCAAATTCTCGACAGAAAGGCCCAAGTTCACAGGATCCACAGCATTGTTACTGAGTGGAAGGAGGCATTCGGCCCATCATGCATCGATTGTCCGGTCATTGCGCCAATCTCCCGCCTTTGCCCCATATCACCCATTGGTTTCTCATTCTAGGAACCATTCCAGTTGGACCATCCTTGCCTATAGACAAATGAGGGCCCGGAAGAGGTGAATGAGTGACCAGTAGGGGGCCTCACCTGTCAGTTGTCTCCAGGAGGGATGAGATGAGTGGACCAAACCGACCGGTGGTCTATTAGGAACAAGTCGGTCAGTATGGGGAAAGAGCTCTCTCGACCCGCATTAATTTATACCTGTTTGAGAGGCTGGGCAGCGGGTGACCGCTGAGACCACTCCCTTTCCTTCACACCTCTCCCTATCACCCCCAACATCTCTCCACCCCAAAGAACGCTTACCTTTCCTGTGAGCGACCCTCCTTTTCGAGGTCTGAGGGGGTTTTCCTGTACAGTAGCAGCCAGTACCTCCAATCGGTTGGCACCTGTTGGTAGCCTGGGCCTTCAGGCAGTAACTCCAGTAGAAGTGTCACCAACACGCTGCGTAACTGCCAGAAGATGTAGTGAGCCTTCCCATTCTCCACAGACCTTGTGCTTTCCTCATCCAAATTCTTCCCTTTTGGACTTAATTCGAGAACAGGAAGATCCTGGTCCGTGATCCCCTCCCCTCCCCCAAATGGCCCTTTCAACCCACCCAGAGGCCCCATCACCGACTCTGAGAGTAGGCAGTAAATACCAACAACCTCTACACCTCAAACTGTGCTCCTTAGAAGAGAAGGCTAGGATAAGACTTGACAGAGGTCTTCAAAATCATGAGCAGATTGGATGGTGTAGAGAGGGAAATGCTGTTCCCACTCAAAGAGGAACAAGAATGAGAGGGTATAGATTTGAAGTGATGTGTGAATGAAGCAAGGGTGATGTGAGAAAACATTTTTTCACACGGCAGGGATAAGAGAGAGTGGGAGTGGGGAGTCCGCTGTCACACACTGCAGGGTCCATAATCAGAGTGATGTGTTCTGTTCCCAGTTCGGCTGTGATCATTGCCAAATGGTAAATTATTTCAGGGCAATTAATTCTCTGTTTTAATGATATCACGGTGGCTCAGTGGTTAGCACTGCTGCCTCACAGCACCAGGCACCTGAGTTGGATTCCACCCTCAGGTGACTGTCTGTGTGGAGTTTGCATGTCCTCCCCATGTCTGCGTGGGTTTCCTCTGGGTGCTCCAGTTTCCTCCCACAGTCCATAGTTGTGCAGGTCAGGTAGATTGGCCATGCTCAATTGCCCCAAGGCATCCAAGGATATGCTAGGTAGGTGGATTAGCCATAGGAAATGCAGGGTTACTGGCTTGGGGTGGATCTGGGTTGTATGCTCTTCAGAGGGTCGATGAAGACTTGATGGGCTGAATGGCCTCTATCTGCACTGTAGAGATACTTATGATTGGTAGGGAATGGAATGCCCTGTCTGGAAATGTGATGGGGGTAGGTTCAATTCAGGCATTCGAAAGGGCATTGGTTATTTGGATACAAAATGAGGTGTGCAGGTGATTGGCCTTTGGTGACATGGCTCGTCAGCAGACAGGGCTCTGTGGAAAGCCCAAACATATTCACAGGGCAAGCGATACAACTTGTGACAGTGACAGACACAGGTCCCTCAATTCAGGACCTCCCCCTCTCGAGTTAATCCCCAGAATTAATGGAAACCTTCCAAAAGGTCACTCAGGGTGCCTCTGGTGGAGTCACCTCAGGGAAGGTGGTCTGTGGCAGAAGGAGAGATGGCATCAGTGCTACCCTTGGATCAACGCTGTATTACAATCCTACTCTGTCAGTGTGCCACCACCCTTACTAACGGGCAGAATCGGCAAACTCAAAATATCAAGCACTCGAGCTGTTTTCAATGAAAACACCAGATCTAGCCTCTACAGCAGTCATTCCAAAGGATGCAATGCCCCAGAGAGCAGTCGCCAAATCCAAAAATAGCAAATCTCAGTTGACTATTCTAATATGTGGGGTTGAGTGGGTGGGGGTGGAGGTGGTGATTTGGTCAGTGAGTGAGGGATGGGACCCTGCATTTCATTCTTGCTCAACTCTCTGAAAAGGAGTATAAAGTTCATCAGCAAATGGATTCTTAGCAAATCTTGGCAAACACCCTTTGCCCTCTTTCCCCCATGTAATAAACCACTGATCGCAGAACCCACTAGAGGAGGAGATGTGGTGGGGTGGGGGGCATCATGTTTACCTCACAAGTGTAGTAATCCGGTACGGAGCAAACTTTACCGGAACATCGCAGCGGGACAGGCAGCATCCGTGGAGACAGAGAAAGCTAACGTTCCAAGTCTAGATGAAGAGTCATCCAGAGACCCTGGTAATGTTCTGTGGACCCAGGTTTGAAACCTGCCTGGCAGATGCTGGAATCTGAATTCAATAAATATCTGAATTAAGAGTCTAATGATCACGGTGAAAACACTGTCATGTGTGGCGAAAAAACTCACTGGGTTCACTAATGTCCTTTAAGGAAGGGATTTACTGTCCTTACCTGGTCTGGCCTACATGTGACTCCAAACCCACAGCCATGTGGTTGACTTTTCGTTGCTCTCTGGGCAATTAACAATAGGCAATGAATATTGGTCCAGCCAATGATGCGTCTGAATAAATAATGAAGAACTTCCAAGCCCTGCTGTGTACCTACAATTGGGTGTTATTATCATTAACAGCTCGCCAACTGCTAAAACATGCCTTTCATAAATGCCAACAGGCTCCTCTGTCCTTCGCCTCTGGCTACTACCACCGTCCACGCCAACAACCAGCCAAGGAAACATCAAACTCTGGCAGCCTATTCCTTTACCCATCCTGACCCACACCCTACTCACCCCTTCACACTCCCCCAATCCCAACCCCAACCTTCTGCTCCCCGAGGTGTGGCAAGGAGAAGACATTGAAAGAAATTCCCAATCCTCATTTGCTAGAGATCGGCTTCGATTACAGGCGGGGTGGGGGGGGGGGGAGCAGGGAAATAATGTAAAGTCCAACAAGGAGGTGGAAGGAGAAGTGAGAAGTGCCAATGGGAAAGTGGGGAAGGAAACAATGGAGAGATGGGAAACGGAAAGATGTGTTAGGATTAGGGTGGGGAAAGGCAAATGGAGGTGAGGTGGGCTTGGTGGTTAGATGGGGAGGAGGTGAAGGGGCAAAGGAGAGGAGGAAATGGGTGTTGAAGAGGGAGGGCAAAGAGGAGGTCAAATTTTGTAAAAGTGCGAGTGAAGGGGAGCAGTGGATGAAGGGACAAGATGGCGAGGGAAGGGACTGATGGGGAAGAGAGGGAGAAAGTGGTGAGCTAGGGAGGGAGGGATGGAGGGAACGGGGGTAAATGAGGGTGCTTGAGCTTTGACAGCTCCCCACCAAGGAAAGGATATGGCCACTCGATGACCTTCCTGGCAGATTTCCTGACGATGTTGTCCTCCCCGAACAGGAAGAGGGACCTGTTGGCTGTCAGGCAGTTGTGTCGGACCGGGATGGGGTTATACAGCGCCATGGTGCGGGCTCTCTGAGCCCGGGACTGTTTGAATCCTCCGGGGCCCTGTGCCGCTGCTGCCGCCGCTGCCACCGCCGCTGCCGCTCCTGCTGCTGCCGCTGCCGTGGCCCCAGCCCCGGGCACCTCATGTCGGCTCCGAGCCGGCTCCGAAACCGCGGGATCCAGCGACATCCCACTCGCTGCCTCCCCAAAGCGAGCCATCCTGCAGCATAGAGAGAGGGAGAGGAGGGGTCAGACACCAACTGAGGGGGAAGGGGATTGTCGGGGGGGGGTAGGTTTAAATAGGTGGTGGAGGGGCGTGATAGAGGAAGAGACGGAGTCAGACACTGAAGAGGGGGAGATAGAGAGGGGTGTCAGGCACCATCTGAGGAGGGGAAGGGGATTGGGGGGAAATAGAGAGAAAGGTGGTTCAGACACTGTCTGGAGGTGCAGAGAGAGAGAGGGGATGGGGGGGCATGGAGAGAGAGGTTCTGACACTGTCTGGGGGTCAACTGGGGGGAGACGGGTGAGAAAAAGTGGATAAGAACAAGAGGAGGAACAGAGAGAGGGAGAGGGGGTATCAGGCTGTGCCGGGGGGAGGGGGGGTGCAGCTCAGACACTGTTGCAGGGGAGAAGTGGGGACAGAGACAGGGGAATGGGGTGACAGAGAGAGATGAGGGAACACAGGAGAGCAGGAGGTTAGACACTATCAGAGTTAGGGGAGGATGGAGACAGAGAAAGAGCAAGAGAGAGATGGGGAACACAGAGGTAGAGGGGGAGGTCAGCAACCATCAGGAGGAGTTAGAAGGGGGAGCAAATGGGAAACAGAGTGATGACGGAGCGGGAGAAGGGCACAGAAAGAGAGGAGAAGACAGAGTGGGGGAAGAGCGGAAGAGAGAGAAAGACAGCAGCTGTACCAGGCAGTGTCCAATGTGGAGTTGGTGAGGGGTGAGAATGTGGTGTGGGGGAGTGGAGGATTGGATGGGGGGGGGAGGTGATCAGACAGGGTCAACGTGAGGGAGTGTAGGGTAGAGTGCGGGTGAGATCAGTGTCTGTGGAGGAACAGTAGGGGAGACAGATTAGGCAAAGTAGGGAAGGGAGCAGAAACAGATACAGATAGTGGGGTAAGGGAGGGATGTCGAGAGATAGGGGAGGAGAAAGAGATAGGGAGATTGGAGGTAGAAGAGAGAGAGAGAAAGAGGGTAGAGAGATGGGGAAGAGATGATAGATGGGTAAGAGAATGTTGTGAGGGTAGAGAGACAGATGGGTGGACGGGGACAGAAATTGGGGGAGAGAGGGAGTGATATGGGGTGACAATGAGGTTGGGGGAGAGAGAGGGAAAGAGATAAGAGAGGGAAAGAGATGGGTAGAGAAAGAGGGAGGGAGAAGGGGATACAGGAGGGAAAACGAAATAGGGGGAAAAAGAGAGAGAAAGAAGTGGAGAGATCCTGCTTCACACCACAAAAGGCTGCCTTAGCTTAGGGGACAAATCTGCAACAGTCTCAGTCAAACATTGCAACAAGCATCTTGCCCCAGCTCCCAGCGATGCAGGCAGAGGAAGGATATGGGATGGAGGATGGGGGAGACAAATAAAAATGAGCAGCCCTCCCCCACAACACACACACAGAGACACTCGGCCAGGACCCGCTGAGCACCAGAAAAGAGAGAGAGACAGAGAGATGTGGAATAAATTAAACCCTCACAGAAACAGCGTTGGTCCTGCTGGAGAGTGGATTGCGGCCACTATCAATTGAGATGTGAAGGATTATCAGACAAATATCCCTGTGCCTCACGGTGCCTGGAGGAGACAGAGGGAGGGAGGGAGAGAGATGCCGTATCGGTCTCCAGGTAGTGCCTGGCCCAGCCCGGCCCGGCCCGGGGACCCTCTGTAGCTTCTGGGGGGATGGAGGATGGTTGGGGGGCGGAATGGGGGTGACCGCATGTCCCAGGGTGGGACAGGACATCCCAGTTGTGAGTAACCCAGATCCAGCCACATATTGCAATCCGAGTCCAATATTACCTCCCCCTACATCATTCACCCTCGCCTTTCGCTTCAATACGGTGCCCCTGCTCATTTTTCCCCTTTCTCTCCATTCCTCCCCCCTCACTTCCAATAAACACAGACAATTGCCAAACACACACCCCCACCCTCCCAAATAAAAAGAACTGACATCACCCCCCCCCCCACCTCCTCAGGTGGCTGGCTACTAAATAAAATCGCAGGCAGGCCCCTCACAGAACATTACAATCTCTTCCCCTCTCTCTCTGTAAAACTGCATCCCCTTCTCCAAATGACCCCCTCCCTCAAAAATCCCCCCACCCCTTTCCCCTGGGGATGGGATGGGGGGGTAGATGCTGCTCTCACCCGCCCGGAGCATCCACTGCTGGTTTCTCGACAGAAAAACGGATCCAATCGCGGAAATGGAAAAGCGCCGCTCACCTCCCTCCCTCCCTCTCTCCTGCCAATAATAAATTAATAACACAACACAAAGAGAGACGGAGGACAAATATTGCTGCCCGGTTTTTCACACTTACTCTGCGAGCCCCGCGAGGAATCGAACCCAGGACGCAAAGGAGTGAGTGAGTGAGTGAGTGAGTGAGTGAGGGAGGGTGGGTGGGAGTGATGGCTCACAGCCCGACTCACATGGAGAGGCAGAGAGAGAGAGAGACAGAGCCTGGCCAAGGAGAGAGGGGTCTGTCAGAGACACTCACACTGCCGCCTATGGAGCAGGGCAGGGGATGGCAGAGGGACTCTGTGTCTGTGTGTGTGTGTGTGTTTATTCAGGGGTGGCTCACAATCCGCCAGAGGGAGGGGAATACCTCATTCCATCTGCCCAGAGGCTGACCCCCCCACCACCACCTCCTCCGACCAAACCACCTGCCCTACAGACCAGCCTCCGTTGCTTACCCACGCCCCCCATATATTCTTGTCCCTATACTCACACTGCTGCCCCCCCCACAGCCCCGCCCTCAGTGCGTCCACTTTCAACCCAATCCTGAATAGTCCCTGTCTGACTGAGCCAGCACTACACATACCCCACCCTCATAACTATACTGACAGCCAACATTCCCACTATCTCCCTCCCAGATATGCTCCCCCAGGTAATTACACCCACACCCCAAAAGCCCCGGATACCTCGACCCCCCAGCACATACACCCACACCCCAACACAATCCCACCTTGCATCCACATCCTGCCCTCTGAAAATCTAAACCCGCATTCCAATACCCCCTACCAAACCACACCCATCCCCTTGTCTGCACACACAATCTTCCCAAAGCCATTCATTCATTGACCCTGCCTCGCTATCTCACTTAACACCTCCTATAAAATACTCTAGAAGGACTGCTTTGAATTTGTATATCAAATCTTCCGTCTGTCCTTCCCTATGAACCTCTACAAGGTTCCCCTTCAGGCCATCCTATATGCTTCGATAAATATCTCCCTCCGCCACTCCTAATATAGCTCTGTGAGACCTGCCTCAGTCCTTATGATCTCAATGAGCATTTTATAATTCTCGATAAGTAGCTCATTCAGTCTCTCATAACCCTCCACAAGGACCTCACTCGGTCCCTCATAAACTTTCATAAGGACGTTACAATCCCCTATAAACCACAACAAAGCCTTGTCCCAGTTTCTTATAAACCTTGATAATATCCTCACTCAGACTCTTAAGACCCTCATCAGTTCCTCTCAGTACCTTTTGGAGGACCAAGTAATTTTTTTTTGTCTTTTGAACTATAAATTGGAAATGAAAGTAGAACTGAATGAGGCTTAACAAAATCAGGAGAGTTTATGCAACTGCAAGAATGTTGTGCGATTATGTGGTGTACACTTTATCAGCATAAGATTGCGTTACATTTTGGAGCAGCGAACAGAGTGACACCATGTATTTTTGAGTTAAGGTAAGACTGCCTCATGACATCCTTCAGATTGGCCCAGCTGCAGTTTGTTATGAATCCATGAGTGCAGTCCACTCAGAGACATCCAGTGGTCTGCAAATGCGTGAGATCTTTCACTACCTCTGAGTGAAAAAAAGACTAAGCTTGAAGACTCTGAAAAGAAAATTTTCTAATACTAGAAAACACCTTGTCCGCCCAATCAGCCATTAAATTGAAGATAGACTATCGCTCTGTTGAATACATCGTGTCACCATCATTGAAAGAAGTCAAAAAAACTGTGAGTAACAACATATCCAAGTCAATACAATGTGGAGCTGGAGGAACACAGCAGGTCAGGCAGCATCAGAAGAGCAGTAGAGTCGACATTTCTGGTCAGGACCCTTCATTAGGACTGATGAAGGGTCCCGACCTGAAATGT
>JAHRHZ010000124.1:750053-769368 GCA_024137785.1 Ginglymostoma cirratum | reverse complement strand
ATGTTGTTAATACAATGTGGAGCTGGAGGAACACAGCAGGTCAGGCAGCATCAGAAGAGCAGTAGAGTTGATGTTTCAGGTCGGGACCCTTCATCAGTCCTAATGAAGGGTCCTGACCAGAAATGTCGACTCCCCTGCTCGTCTGATGCAGCCTGACCTGCTGTGTTCCTCCAGCTCCACATTGTATTAACAACATATCTAACATGGTTTGGACTTTTGACCTACTGAATTTGTTTTCCCTGTTTATATTTTTCCACCCATAATATTTCTGTCAAGCCGTCATTTTTTTGTCATCTTTTTGAAAATGAATGTGTGTTTGCCTAGGGTTTTAAAGAGATAATGCTTAAATTACATAGCAGTAAGTGAGTAATCCATTTTTGTTTGGAGTTTGTTAAAGTATAAGTTTGTTTACAATATGTAGAGAAATTTTTTGCTAATGACAAAACTTGATATAAATTACTTTGGTGCTGAATAGCAGACATTCAGGGAAATTCATCACCTTGGTAGCTTAATTGCTGTAGTTACACATTTGTAATGGCTTGTAGCATAATGAAGCTTGATTATTGACACACTCTTCCCAGTTGCAGCCTGAAAAAAATTTGGGAACTCAGGGTCCAGGACCTTCGAGATTGAACAACAATGCGATTGGACTTGGAATAAGTAAAGGATGAAATGACAGATACCAGGTTTCTAATATTAGAAGATAAAATGATAACGGCAGTAGCTAAAACCAATCCTACAGTTGGAAAAGATGCCCCTGACTGATTGATATATAAGAATTAACAAAAGCTAAACTGATAGAATCGATGATTTAACCAGAAGTGGAATTGTTGGCCGGAGCTAAGGAGGCAGAGTTAATTGAAATATTTACAAAGCACCTGAGACTGATTGAAATATAATAGGGACCAGGTATGCCAAGAGATCTTGAGAAATAAAAAGAAAAGAAACAAGCATTTCAAAGAGAGGAAAAAGCACAGGAAAATAGATGTCAGGGGTTTGAACTAGAGATTCAGCAGAGAGAAAAGGATAAAGAAAGAGAAAAATAGGAGAGATAGGGAATATTAACATGGAATAATAGAATGCAAAAAGGGGTTTTCAGAAGCCAAAACATACGGAAAACGCTAGTCCTAGTTAAGGCTGTTAGGAAATGTTTAACTTTGTAGAAGCCCTCCCAAAATTTGAAGAAAAGGATTTTGAGGGATCCTTCATGTCATTTCAGAATACAGCAAAACAAATGAAATGGTCATAGGAAAATTTAACATTGTCCGTGCAGAGCAAGCTGTAAAATCAAGCACATGAAATTTATGAAGCACTATCAAAGAAAGTTATTTTCTGGATTATTATTTTTAAAAAAAGGTTATTCTGCATGTGTATGCATTATTTCCTAATGTGTATAGGTGAAAGTTTTGAAATTTAAGGGAACAACAGAGGCAAACAGACATTGAACGTGGAAGTCTACCAAAGTAATTTTGATAGGGGTCATACGGGCATCAGGGGTAAATACCCTATATGAAGCTGTCAGAGATATTATTCTATTAGAAGAATTTGAAAACTTATCTTTGTAATAAGCACCCATGTTGAAATCAGACAGGTAGCAGAATGGCTGCTGTCTAAGAGCTAATCCGTTAAAATCAACCTTTTTTATAACCTCACACTCATAAACATGAGCACTTCACGCAATCTGGTCTACTGTATTCACCGCTCACAATGTAGTCTCCTCTACATCGGAGAAACGAAGACTGGATGACTGCTTGGCAGAACACCTACCTCTGTCTGCAAAGAAAAAAGACCCTGAGCTTCCAGTTGCTTGCCTCTTCAACACACAACCTTGTTCCCTGGCCAACATCTCTGTGTCAGACTTGCTACAATGCTCCAGAGAAGCTCATGCAATCTGGAAAGATGGTATCTCATTTTCCGTTTGGGAACCCTGCAGCCTTCTGGAATTGATATCACGTTCAACAATTTTAGGGCTTAAGCACTTTCTGCATGCTTCCCTCTACCCTCACACACCAGGCCTTGTCATCAAATGCAACAAAAACAAAGTTGCTGGAAAAGCTCAGCAGGTCTGGCAGCATCTGTGAAGGAGAAAACAGAGTTAACATTTCGGGTCCGGTGACCTTTGTCATCAAATGGGCTGCTCCTACACATACCCATTGTCAGCTATTAATAGTTCACATTAGCAGCTATTCATTCTCCTAGGCTAGTCTTTATCCACTCTTGTCTGTCCAACTGGTTCTCTCTCTAGAGATAGTAGGAAATGTCAATACTGGAGAATCTGAGATAACGAGGTGTAGAGCTGGATGAACACAGCAGGCCAAGCAGCATCAGAGGAGCAGGAAAGCTGACGTTTCGGGTCCAGACCCTTCTTCAGAAAACGAAGACATTGGGCTCTATCTCAACCTATAGTTTGCTCTTCCTCCCTCTCCCCACCCTATCCTCTGTATAAAAACTATCCTTTTCCTAGCTACTATCAGTTTTGAAGAAGGGTCACAGATACCTGAAATGAATTCTCTCTGAATTCTCAACCTGCTGAGATTTTCCAGCAATTTCTGCTTTGGCTTTTTTTAACATGATAAGGATAGAACGTGGGGACAATGGAAGGAAAGCAAGTAGTCAGGGTGAAGAAAGGACAGATAAGAATGTCCCAAGATCTGCTCCTCATATCAAAAAGGAAGGTGCTGGGGCTGAAGGTAAAAATCAAAGTTAGAAGTGTTTCCGTTGTGATAAAGTGGGATATCTTCCTTCAGAATGCTGGCGGTTGTAAGGGAAACCCATGAGACTTAATTGAAGTTCATAAGAGTGAGTCCAAAATGGGAACACATGACGAACATACCAGAGATGAAATCGTAGCTTTAACTACACATAAGAAACTAAAAGATAAACACTGTTGAGCGTGCAGGGAAGGTAGATGAGAGATATGAAGGTTTTTTTCTGAAAAGGAAAATATCCTTTTTCTTTCTTTGAATGATGCAGCTAAACTCGTTAAGAACACAAGAGCTACTCAAGCTCTTTTTTCTGGAGATGGGCTCAGTTTTCCTTCCTGAGATTGTAATGATGGGGAAAGTCTACATGAATGGAATAAGTGGAAAGTATATCCCAGTTCCATTCTACAAAGTTCAATTGAAGTGTGACTTGGAAGAATGGTGCTGGCAGCTGTTAAGGAATTACCGTTTGATGGAGCTAACTTATACCTTGTTAATGGTTTGACTAGAGCGAAGCTTACAATCTCGCTTATAGTCACAGACAGCCCAAGTGAATTTAAAGAGATGGAACAGTTACAGGAATAGGTCCCAGGTACACTGTGCGCAGTGACCAGAACAATGGCTAAACAGTGTCCATCACCAGTGTTCACAACAAAGACATGGTAGGGTAGTTGCAATTTCCTTTTGGATTGAGGAGAATTCAAAAGAAGTTGTCAACATGTTTTGATAAATTGAGGCTCAGGGAGCAGATCCAGAGTTAATTAGGTTAGTACAGACAGCTCACACTAAAGCTAAGGCTGAAGGAGATCCCGGGTGTTACTATGTTATAAATGGAATTCTGATGAGGAAATAGGACATCCTTACAGACCTGCAGATGAGATTTGTTCATCAAATAGTAGTACCACCCCAGATATCATATCATATATAATATTGTAAGGCACTCCCTCTTCAATTGACCACATAATAAGGTCTGATTGATGATTCTCTTCACTTTTGTAATTTGCACCTCTTCATCTCGATGTGGACACAGAGGGATAAGCTGATGAACAAACAAGATGCATCTTTGTTCTCACCCCAATGTCTTCTATTTGAAACTACCCATATATTTTGCCTCTGGCATATAGTGTTTCAAATTTTAAAAAACAAACACGACTGAAAAAGCTGCTGCTTGCTTCTTCTCCACCAAGTTCACACACACGTATTGGTATTTTAGACAAAACAAAATTGATTTGACTTTTTGGGATCGAAGGGTATAGGGAGAAAGGAGGAACAGGGTGCTGAGATGGATGATCAGCTGTGATCATATTAAATGACTGAGCAGGCTGAAAGGACTGAATGGCCTCGTCCTGCTCCTATTTTCTATGTTTCTATGTTTAGCACTGTATTGTGAGTAACACAAAGTGTGGCAGGACCTGTAGGAATACAGAAAACTCAAGCATCAGTCCTCTTCTGGAAAGGTCCGGTCACTCTATTATAGGAAGGATATTAAGCTGGAGAGGGTTCAGAAAAGATATACCAGAATGTTGCTGGGAATGGTGGGTTTAAGCTATTGCTGGGACTTGTTTCACTGGAGCATAAGAGTTTGAGGGTGACCTTAGAGGTTTATAAAATCATGAGGGGTATAAATAAGATGAATTATAATATATAAATAAGTCCCTAGGGTAGGGGACTTAAGACTAGGGGGCATATTTTTAAGGTAAGAGGAGAAAGATTTAAAAAAGACATGAGGGACAACATTTTTACACAGAGAGTGATTCATGCGTGGAATGAACTTCCAGATGAAGTGACGGATGCTGATACAGTTACAACATTTAAAAGACATTTAGATAAGTACATGAATAAGAAACGTTTGGACAATATGGGACAAGCTCAGACAGGTGGGACTAGTTTAGTTTCGGGACTATGGTTGTCATGGGCTGGTTGGACCAAACAGTCTGTTTTCATGCTGCATGACACTATGATTATGACTATAACTGGTAATTAATATGGTCAAGATTTTGTAAGAATGTTGTGCGCTCCTGTAAAACGCACCAACATGTAAGGTATTGGATAAACCTCAACATCAAATCAAACCTGCATTTTTGATGCCCACGCTAGTATTTGGTAGAGCCAGTAGTGAGTTAGAAGGCTATGTAGGACCATCACCCAAAACAAAAAGCAGGACATCAATCTAACCTTACAGTTATGGATATGATGATCCAACTTCTAGAAGCTATGTTTTTCAAAGAAGGACCATTTCAGAAGGACCTGAGAAATAAGAAGGGTGCAGTTACATTGTTGGCGCTGTACTACAGGCCTCCCAACAGTGAGCGTGAGGTAGAAGAACAAATAGGTCGACAGATTATGGAAAGATGTAGAGGTAACAGGGTGGTGGTGATGGGAGATTTTAATTTTCCCAACATTGACTGGGATACGCCTAGTATCAGAGGTCTGGATGGGGCAGAATTTCTAAGGAGCATCCAGGAAAGTTTTCTAGAGCAGAATGTCAATAGTCCAACTAGGGAAGGGGCCATATTGGACCTAGTGTTGGGGAATGAGCCAGGCCAGGTGGTAGAAGTTGCAGTGGGGGATTTCTTTGGGAATAGTGACCACAATTCTGTAAGTTTTAGAATACTCATAGACAAAGATGAGAGTGGTCCTAAGGGAAGAATACTAAACTGGGCCAAGGCCAATTATATCAAAATTCGGCAGGAGCTGGGAAATGTGGATTGGGGACAGCTATTTGAAGGGAAGTCCACATTTGATATGTGGGAGGCTTTCAAAGATAGGTTGAAGATAGTGCAGGATAGGCATGTCCCTTTGAAAACAAGGGATAGGAAAGGAAAGATTCGTGAACCGTGGATGACAGGAGAAATCGTGCGACTAGCCAAGAAGAAAAGGGAAGCGTACATAAGGTCCAGGCAGCTAAGAACAGAACGGTCCTTGGAGGAATATCGGGAGAGTAGGACCAATCTTAAACGAAGAATCAAGCTGGCTAAAAGGGGTCATGAAATAACTTTAGCCAACAGAATTAAGGAGAATCCCAAGGCCTTTTATTCATATATAAGAAGCAGGAGGGTAACTAGAGAAAGGGTTGGTCCACTAAAGGATAAGGAAGGAAGGTTTTGTGTCGAACCTGAGAAAATGGGTGAGATTCTCAATGATTACTTTGCATCAGTGTTCACTGAGGAGAGGGACATGATGAATGTTGAGATTAGAGATAGAAGTTTGTTTACTCTGGATCACGTTGACATAAGGAGGGAAGATGTGTTGGGTAGGCTAAAGGATATTAAGGTGGACAAATCCCCAGGACCGGATGGGATCTATCCCAGGATGCTGAGGGAGGCGAGAGAGGAAATAGCTGGGGCCCTGACAGATATCTTTGTAGCATCCTTAAACACAGGTGAAGTGCCCGAGGACTGGAGAGTTGCTAATGTTGTCCCCCTGTCCAAGAAGGGTAGTAGGGATATTCCAGGTAACTACAGACCAGTAAGCCTGACGTCAGTGGTGGGAAAGTTGCTGGAGAAGGTACTGAGGGATAGAATCTATTTATATTTGGAAAAGAATGGGCTTATCAGTGATAGGCAACATGGTTTTGTGCAGGGGAGATCATGCCTTACTAACTTAATAGAGTTCTTTGAGGAAGTGACCAAGTTGATAGATGAAGGAAGGGCTGTAGATGTCATCTACATGGACTTTAGTAAGGCGTTTGATAAGGTTCCCCATCGTAAACTAATGGAGAAAGTGAAGTCACAGGGTGTTCTAGCTCGGTGGATAAAGAACTGGTTGAGCAACAGGAGACAGAGAGTAGTAGTTGAAGGGAGTTTCTCGAAATGGAGAAAGGTGACCAGTGGTGTTCCACAGGGATCAGTGCTGGGGCCACTGATGTTTGTGATATACATAAATGATCTGGAAGAAGGCATAAGTGGTCTGATCAGTAAGTTTGCAGATGACACGAAGATTGGGGGAGTAGCAGAAAGCATAGGGGATTGTCAAAGAATACAGGAGAATATAGATAGACTGGAGAGTTGGGCGGAGAAGTGGCAGATGGAGTTCAATCCGGGCAAGTGTGAGGTGATGCATTTTGGGAGGTCTAATTCTAGAGCAAACTATACTGTAAACGGAAGAGCCTTGGGAAAAGTTGATGAGCAGAGAGATCTGGGAGTTCAGGTCCATTGTACCCTGAAGGTGGCTGCACAGGTGGATAGAGTGGTCAAGAAGGCATATGGTATGCTTGCCTTCATCGGACGGGGTATTGAGTATAAGAGCTGGCAGGTCATGTTAAAATTGTACAAGACTTTGGTTCGGCCGCATTTAGAATACTGTGTACAGTTCTGGTCGCCACATTACCGAAAGGATGTGGAAGCTTTGGAGAGGGTACAGAGAAGGTTTACGAGGATGTTGCCTGGTATGGAAAGTGCTAGCTATGAAGAGAGGTTGAGTAGGTTAGGATTGTTTTCATTAGAAAAAAGGAGATCGAGGGGGGACCTGATTGAGGTCTTCAAAATCATGAAGGGTATAGACAGGGTTGATAGAGATAAGCTTTTTCCCAGGGTGAGGGATTCAATAACGAGGGGTCACGCGTTCAAGGTGAGAGGAGAAAAGTTTAAGGGGGATACATGGGGAAAGTACTTTACACAGAGGGTGGTAGGTGCCTGGAACGCGTTGCCAGCAGAGGTAGCAGAGGCAGGCACGGTAGATTCATTTAAGGTGCGTCTGGACAGATGCATGAGTAGGTGGGGAGCAGAGGGATACAGATCCTTAGGAATTGGGCGATAGGTTTAGACAGTGGATTTGGATCGGCACAGGCTTGGAGGGCCGAAGGGCCTGTTCCTGGGCTGTAAGTTTTCTTTGTTCTTTGTTCAGCCAAAAGTACGAGTGCTGGGGCCACAATTATTTACAATATATAGGTTAATAACTTGGATGAGGAAAGCGAATATGCAATCGCTACGTTTGCAATGACACAAAAATAAGTGGGAAGACAAGTGATGAGGATGACACACAGTCTGCAGAGGGTTATAGACAGGTTAAGCGCGTGGGCAAAAATTTGGCAGATGGATATAATGTGGGAAAATTCGAACTTAAGAATTCAGGAGCTGAATATTATTTAGATGGAGAAAGATGGCAGAAAGCAACCCAACAGAGGGATTTTGGACTCCTCATCCAATCACAAAAAAAAACGAGTATCCAAGTTCAGCCGGTAAAGGAAGGAAATGCAAATTGAATGTTGCTCCTTATTTCAAAGTGAATGGAATATAAAAGTGGGGATGGTTTGCTAGAACCATTACAGTAAAAAAAAACAGACTCACAACCCTCTGAAAGAAGAAATTCCTCCTAATCTCAGTCTTAAATTGGAGGCCTTTTGTTCTGAGACTATGCATTCTGGTCCTGGACTCTCCCATGAGGGGAAACATCTTCTCAGTATTTATCCTGTCAAGACCCTTAAGAATCCTATAGGTTTCAATGAGATCACCTCTCATTCTTCTAAACTCCAGTGAGTAGCTTTCCAACCTGTTTAGCCTTTGCTCATAAGACAATCCCTCTACACCAGGGATCATCCCAGAGAATGGTAAGAACACAGAATGTACTCTGGGTGGGGGATTTCAATATCCACCACTGAGAGTGGCTCGGCAGCAGCACGACTGATCGAACTGCTCAGGTCCGAAAGGACATAGCTGCTAGACTGGGTCTGCAGCAGGCAGGGAAGGAACCAACAAGAGGGAAGAACATGCTTGATCTCATCGTTATCAATCTGCCAGTTGCAGTTACATCTGTCCATGACAGTATCGGTAAGAGTGACCATGGCACAGTCCTTGTGGAGATAAAGACCCGCCTTCACATTGAGAATAACTTTGTTCAACTTTGTGTGGCACTATCATTGTACTAAATGGGACAGACTTTGCATAGATCTAGCAACTCAAGACTGGGCATCCATGAGGCGCTGTGCGCCATCAACAGCAGCAGAATTGTACTCTAGTACAACCTGTGACCTCATGGCCCGGCATATCCCCCACTCAACCATTACCGTCAGGCCAGGGGATCAACCCTGGTTCAGTGGAGAGTGCAGGAGGGCATGTCAGGAGCAGTACCAGGCATAACTGAAGATGAGGTGTCAACCTGAAGCCACCAAACAGGACTACTTGCACGCCAAACACCATAAACAGCAAGTGATAGACAGAGCTCAGTGATCCCACAACCAACGGATCAGATCTAAGCTCTGCAAGTCCTGCCACATCCAGTCGTGAATGGTGGTAGACAATTAAACAACTCACTGGAGAAAGAGGCTCCACAAATATCCCCATCCTCAATGATGGAAGAGCCTGGCACATCAGTGCAATCAGTGCAAAAGATAAGACTGAAGATTTTGCAGCAATCTTTAGCCAGAAGTGCCGAGTGGATGATCCATCTCGGCCTCTCCAATGGTCCCCAGGATTACAGATGCCAGTCTTCAGCCAATTCGATTCACTCTACATGATATCAAGTGATAGTTGGAGACACTGGATACTGCAAAGGCTTTAGGCCCAGACAACATTCTGGCAATCATGCTGAAGACTTGTGCTTCAGAATTTGCTGTTCCCCTAGCCAAGCTGTTCCAGTACAGATACAACACTGGCATTTACCCTGCAATGTGGAAAATTGCCTAAGTATGTCCAGTACATAAAAAGCAGGACAAATCCAACCCGGCCAATTACCACCCCATCAGTCTCCTCTCGACCATCAGGGAAGTGATGGAAGGTGTCAGTAACAGTGCTATCAAGCAGCACTCTCTCGGCAATAACCTGCTCAGTGACGCCCAGTTTGGGCTCTGCCAGGGCCACTCAGCTCCTGACCTCAGTACAGCCTTTGTTCAAACATGGACAAAAGAGCTGAATTCCAGAGGTGAGGTGAGAGTGACAGCCCTTGACATCAAGGATGCATTCAACCGAGTGTGGTAACAAGGAGCCCGAACAAAACTGGAATCAATGGGTATCGGGGGCAAACACTCCGGTGGTTGGAGTCATACCTGGCACATAGGAAGATGGTTGTGGTTGTTGGAGGTCAATCATCTCAGCTCCAGGACACCTCTGCAGGAATTCCTCAGGGTAGTGTCCTCGGCCCGACCATTTTCAGCTGCTTCATCAATGACCTTCCCTCCATCATAAGGTCAGAAGTGGGGGTCTTCCCTGATGATTGCACAATGTTCAGCACCATTTGCAACTCCTCAGAAACTGAACCAGTCCATGTTCAAATGCTACAAGACCTGGACAATATCCAGGCTTGGGCTGACAAGCGGCAAGGAACATGACCCAAATGCCAGGCTATGACCATCACCAATAAGAGACAATCTAACCACTGCCACTTGGTATTCAACAGTGTTACCATCATCAAATTCCCCACTATCAACATACTGGGGGTTATCATTGACAAGAAACTCGACTGGACGCACCACGTTAACACAATGGCTACAAGAGCAGGCCAGAAGCTGGGAATACTGAAGCAAGTAACTCACTTTCTAACTCCTCAAAGCTTGTCCACCATCTGCATGGCACAAGTCAGGAGTGTGATGGAATACTCCCCACTTGCCTGGATGAGTGCAGCCCCAATGACACTCAAGAAGTTTGACACCATCGAGGACAAAGCAGCCCGCTTGATTGGCACTTCATCCACAAGTATCCACTCCCTCCACCACTGACACTCAGTAGCAGCAGTGTGTACTATCTACAAGATGCACTGCAGAAATTCACCAAAGCTCCTCAGACAGCACCTTCCAAAACCACGACCACTTCCATCTAGAATGACAAGGGCAGCAGATATATGGGAACACCACCACCTTCAAGTTCCCCTCTATGCCACTCACTATCCTGACCTGGAAATATATCGCCGTTCCTTCACTGTCGCTGGGGCAAAATCCGGGTATTCCTTCTCTATTGGCATTGTGGGTCAACCCACAGCAGGTGGACTGCAGTGGTTCAAGAAGGCAGCTCACCACCACCTTCTCAAGGGCAAGTAGGGATGGGCAATAAATGCTGGCCAGGCAACGATGCCCACATTCCGCAAATGAATTAAAAAAAAGAACATTCTCTGAATTGCCTCTAATGAAATAATATCTTCCTTAAGTAAGGAGACCAAAACTGCTGTCAGTTCCCCAGATGTGGTCTCAGCAGCACCTTGTACAGTTCATAACCGTAGAACCCCTACAGTGTGGAAGTGGGCCATTCAGCCCATTGAGTCCACACCAAACCTCCAAAGAGCATCACACCCCTTACCCTATCCCTACATTTCCCACCCTAGACACTATGTGCAATTTAGCATGGCCGATCCACCTTACCTGCACATTTTTGGACGGTGGGAGGAAACCGGAGCACCCGGAGGAATCCCATACAGGCAGTTGCCTGATGCTGGAAGTGAACCTGGGTCCCTCGCACTGTGAGACAGCAGTGCTAACCACTCAACTACCCTGCTAGTTGCCGTAAGATTTCTGTATTCTTATACTCAATTCTGAAATAAGGGCGAACATTCCATTTGCCTTCCTGATTTCTTGCTGCACCTGTGTGTTAGCTTTCTGTGTTGCATGGGCAAATATCTCCAAGTTCTTTTGTGTTGCATCTTTCTGCAATTTTACTCCATTTAAATAATATCCATGCTTTTGTTCTCACTTCCAAAATGAACAACTTCACAATTTCCCACATTATATTCCATTTGCCAACATTTTGCACACATACCTAACCTATCAATCTCTCTCTGTAAACTGTTTGTATTCCTCTTGCAGCTTGACTTTCTACCTATTTTAGTATTGACTGCAAATTTGGCGACAGTAAATTGTTTCCTTCCTCCAAGTCATCCATACATATTGCATACAGTTGTGGTCCCAGCACTGATCCCTTTGGACCCCACTGGGGTTTGTAGGTGGCCAATCTGAGAAAAAACACCTTATCCCCTCTTGTTGTTTCATGCCCAGAATACACGGGTAACTGGGTAGAAGGGTTTGTGGAAGATGGCTCACTAAGTAGATGGCTATGTGGAAGTTGGGTGACTGGGTAGGCCGGGTTCTGTCTGGTCATTTCAGGGGATGTGGATGTCTCTAGCTGGGCCAGCGTTTCTTATCCAACCCTCATTGTAAAGTCACCAAGTCTATGCTAACCCATTTACACTATTCCCACTTTCCCACACTATTATTTGTATGTTATGATACCTTAAGTGATCATCCAATCATTTTTTAAAGGTTGTGAGGTTTCCACCTCAACTATCCTCCCAGGCAGTACATTTCCAGAGCCTGCACCACCCTCTGGGTAAAAATCTTTTCCTCAAATTCCCTCTAAATCTCCTGCCTTTCGCATTAAATGTATGTCAACTTTTCATTGATCTGCTGACTAAGGGAAACAGCTGCTTTCTATCCATCCTGCCCATTCCCCTGATAACCCTACACGGCTCAGAAATTTGGCAAAGGTCTGTAGCTTGGGTTGTGGGTGAGGTTGTAGGATTGCTCGCCAAGCTGGCTTGTTCTCATTCAGACATTTCATCACCATGCTAGGTGACATCATCAGTGGACCCTCCGATGAAGCGATGTTGTTCTACTCCACTTGGGATTTACACTGGCTGGTTCGTTATGGTGACTAATGTCATTTCCGATTTTGATCTGTATGGGTTTGTATATGGGGTCCAATTCTATATGTTTGTTGATTGCATTACAGGTGGGGAACCATGCCTCTAGGAATTCCCGCATGTGTCTATGTTTGGCTTGGGCTACCATGGTTACTTTGCTCCAGTTAAACTGATGGCCTTCATTGTCTGAGTGCACCGATACAGATCAAAACCAGGAATGACACGACTCACCATAACGGACCGGACAGTATAAATTCCAAGTGGAGTTAGAATAACATCCCTTCATCGGAGGCTCCATTAACGATGTCACCTAGCATGGTGACAAAACGTCTGAATGAGAATAAGCCAGCTCGGCAAGCAAGTCAACAACCTCAACGTTATACACCTCTATCAGGTCCCCTCTCAACCCTCTCTGCTCCAAAGGAAACAACCCAAACTTATCCAGCCTCTCTTCACTGCTGAAATGCTTCATCCCAAGCAACTTCCAAAGGTGTTTGACTCTTAACTGCTGTCTGGGCAATTAGGGGTGGGCAATAAATGCTGGCCTAGCCAGAGACACTCTCATCCCATGAATGAATAAAACAGTATAAGAAAACCTGCAGCGATACACCAAGATGGACAATGTTAGTCAAATATGATGAGGACGTGGGGAAACCAGCACTGATAAGACAAATCCTTCCCAGTGAATCCGGTACCAACAAGCTGAGGTGGAAATAGAAATTCAATATACGCTGAAAAATCACCTGATTGAACCTAACCGAAGCAGTTGGGTTTCACCGATGGCATCTACAAGATTCTGCAAAGATTACAGAAAAGCAAATGTAATAAAGAAAACAGATTTGTACCCAGTTCGTGAAAACAAAACAAAATACTTCAGATGCTGGAAATCAGAAAGGAAAATAGAAATTTCTGGGAAAACTCAGCAGGCCTGAAGGAGGGTCACTAGACCTGAACCGTTAACTCTGCTTTTCCTTCACAGATGCTGACAGATCTGCTGAGTTTTTCCAGCAATTTCTGTATTAACTTCATACCCAATGCTTTGGTTATATAATGGTATCGATAGAATTGACAGTGTTTCATTTTTTTCGAGACTGATCTATCAAAGGGATACTGACAAGTATCATTAGCATTAAGCGCTAAATAGACATCACCCTTTGATGCACCGAATGGGTTGTAATAATGTTTCCTCAGAGCACTGAGGTTTTAAAACACCCCAACTACATTCCCAAGACTGAAGAATCAAGATGTAGGCGAAATTCTGAAATGTGTAGCCTATTTGGACAATGTTGTAATGTACAGTAAAAACATGTAGAACAAATAGAAGACACGTTTAAGTAATTACAATTAGTTAGCGTAGTGAAAAAATCATGTCAAAAGTGAACTGGCTTATTTATTTATCAAGGATGCATTGTAGGGCAACAGCAAGTGTAGCCCTGAATGGTGAAAGTGATGGCTCTGATGGAATTCCTATTCCTAAAACTGAACAGGAAATTTCCATGGATATGTGTCTTTATTGGAAATCTTTGCTTAACATCAACACAATAACCGTACTTTAAATTTGATGCAAAAACAGGAAGAGGTGGTCTGGTCAGCAGAGTGTCGAGACTTTGCGAAGCTAAAGGCAATCCTAATAAATAAAGCAGTCTGGCTGCCCCCGACTTTACCGAACCTTTTAAAATAACAATTGATGCTCGTGACTTGGGGTACAGTTCTTGCAAGGCAATGTTCTCAAGTTCATGCAAGGAATGGAGAAGACTGTGGAGTACTTTTCTCAGAAGCTAAACCAATATCTGAAGAAGTACTCAATACTGAAAAAGGAGAGTTTGGGATTATTATTGGTTTTTCAACATTTTGAAGTTCATGTCCATCACGATTACAAAGAAACTCTAACATAAACCAACAATAACCCCTTATCTTTTCTGAGAAATTTAAAACTCAAAATGCAGATTATTTTGATAGAGCTTATTTCATCAACCTTATGATATCAAAATTGTTCACATTGCTGGAAAAGATAATGTAATAGTCAGTACATTATCAAGAATGTAATTATGCTGGAACAATATAAGAATTTGAGAGGAAAGATAACAGGAAACTGTATGAATCACACATAAAGAATCAAAGAGGATGAATGGGTGTAACTCATTTTTGTTTTATTGCGCATATGTCATGTTTAGCTTGTGATGAAATCCATTTGAAAATGGCATCTCATCTTTTACAAGGGTTGGAGGTATGCAAGGGACCAGATCTGCATTTCCTTTTGGATGATTAACTGAAAAAATAGACTGCTTTATAGCTCAGGAGAGTTTCTGCAACTTGAAAATCAAGTAGGATTGTGTGCTGTACACTAGCCACGCATGACTATGTTACTTTCTGGCAGCAGTGAGGTGGATACTATTTGGGACAGTGTGGCACAAAGAGTCTTTGATTAAGGAGAAGCTGCTGGATGACAGCCTTCAGCTTGGTATGGCTACAGCTTGTTACAGTGCTGTGAGAGCAGTGTTCTCAGAGATGGAGGCAATAGTGACATGGTAATTTCACCAGGTCAGCCAGCCAGAGACCTGGAGTCATATTACTGGGATCATAGGTGCAAATCTCACCTTGATCACAACAAAAAAAACATCAAACTGAAAGCTAGTGACCATGAAACTATCTTCACTGGTCCACTAATATCCTTTGGGATATTTGCCATTCTCACCTATTCTGGTCTACATGTGACCCCAGATCCACAGCAATGTGACTGACTCTTAACTCTCCTCTGAAATGGCTTGGAAAGCCACTTGAGAATGAGGGCAATAGATGCTGCCCTAACTGCCATCCCATCCAAGAATTGTATAAGTACATACATATAAAAAGCAGTGTACTCAGATATGTCCAGAAGCCTGCAAACACGAAGCAGCTCTCTCTTTAAGTAAAAAAAATGAAGACTGTAAAGAAAGAATTCTCTCCCAGTCCCTTATAAACCTCAATAAAACCACACTCAGTCATAGTTGTAGAGCCATAGAACCATGCAGCACTGAAACAGACCCTTCGGTCCACCAGTCCATGCCAATCGTAATCTCAAACTAAACTAGTAGAACCTGCCTATGCTCTGCTCATATCCATCCAAACATTTCTTATTCATGTGCTCATCCAAATATCTTTCAAATGTTGTAACTGTATCTGCATCCACCACTTTCCTCTGGAAGTTCATTCCACACATGAATCACTTCGTGTAAAAAAAAAAGTTGGCCCTCATGTCCTTTTAAAATATTTCTTCTCCTACCTTAAAAATACACCCCCTAGTCTTGAAGCCCCCCACCGTGGGGAAAGGACACCTGCCGTTCACTTTATCTATAGCCCTCATGATTTTAAAACTTCCAGAAGATCACCTCTCAACCTCCTAAGCTCCAGTCAAAAAAAGTCTCAGCCTATCCAGCCTCTCCTTATAACTGAAGCTTACCCTTATAAACCTCAAAAAGCTCCTCATTCAGTCCCTAATAAACCTCAATAAAGGTCCTCACTCAGTCCCTTTGACCCTCAATAAAGGTCCTCACTTAATCCCTTATAACCTGCAATAAGGACCTCACTCAGTCCCTCATAACCCTTGATAAAGTTCTCTCTCAGTTCCTCGAGCCTTAGCTAAGATGCCTTTATCTTGAACATATGAATCCTCCATTAGAGTGTATCAGGCCATGATGGATCTGCATTATGGCTTTACAGCACAGATATGTTGCTTGTTCCTTAGTGATGAGAACGTTGCTCAGTACAGCATGACCAGAGCTCTGTATAGTTTGGTCATGATCATTTTTGATAGATTCTCTACTCCTGTATCCAAGTAGGTCTGCATTGCATTGACAGAATTGTATCGTTTCCACCCACACAGCTCAAGCTAATTCAGCTTTGCCGCTGTTTCTGATGAGACAGAGTGGTTCAGCATCTAGATTGTATTTGGATTCATTCCTGCGTTTGATGCGCATAGAAAGATCACAACAGGAGTGGGCCGCTATATTTAATCCACCAGCTTGCCTGATGTGGAGTTCAAATTCAAAACCAATCCCATTCTTTAGAGCAGCTAAGAGGGCAAGGTTTCAGGCAGAAAAGGTGGCCCAGAAAATAGGTTGAAAACACAAAATGAACACCTAACAGACAGAGATAACAAGGTGTGGGGCTGGATGAACACAGCAGGCCAAGCAGCATCATAGGAGCAGGAAAGCTTGACGTTTCGGGCCTAGACCCTTCATCAGAAATGGGGGAGGGGAAGAGGGTTCTGAAATAAATAGGGAGAGAGGGGGAGGCGGATAGAAGATGGATAGAGGAGAGGATAGGTGGAGAGGAGGCAGACAAGTCGAAGACGCGGGGATGGAGCCAGTAATGGTGAGTGTAGGTGGGGGGGTAGGGATGAGATAGGTCAGTCCAGGGAGGACGGACAGGTCAAGGGAGCGGGATGAGGTTAGTAGATAGGAGATGGGGGTGGGGCTTGAGGTGGGAGGAGGGGATAGGTGAGAGGAAGGACAGGTTAGGGAGGCAGAGATGAGCTGGGCTGATTTTGGGATGCGGTTGGGGGAGGGGAGATTTTGAAGCTTGTGAAATCCACATTGATACCATTGGGCTGCAGGGTTCCCAGGCTGAACATGATTTGCTGTTCCTGCAGCCTTCGGGTGGCATCACTGTGACATTGCAGGAGGCCCAGGACGGACATGTCGTCTGAGGAATGGGAGGGGGAGTTGAAATGGTTCGCGACTGGGAGGTGCAGTTGTTTGTTGCAAACTGAGCGCAGGTGTTCTGCAAAGCGGTCCCCAAGCCTCCGCTTGGTTTCCCTGATGTAGAGGAAGCCACAATGGGTACAGCGGATGCAGTATACCACATTGGCAGATGTGCAGGTGAACATCTGCCTGATGTGGAAAGTCTTCTTGGGGCCTGGGATTGGGGTGAGGGAGGTGGTGTGGGGGCAGGTGTAGCACTTCCTGCGGTTGCAGGGAAAAGTGCCAGGTGTGGTGGGGCTGGAGGGGAGTGTGGAGCAGACAAGGGAGTCGCGGAGGGAGTGGTCCCTCCGGAAGGCAGATAAGGGTGGGGAGGGAAAAATGTCCCGAGCACCAAACCATCATCTCCCAAACCATCCACAACCTCATCACCTCAGGTGACCTCAGTCACCTCAGTCCTCTCTGGACTGACCTATCTCCTCCCTACCCCCCCACCTGCACTCACCTTTACTGGCTCCATCCCCGCCTCTTCGACTTGTCTGCCTCCTCTCCACCTATCCATCTTCTATTGCCTCCCCCTCTCTCCCTATTTATTTCAGAACCCTCTTCCCCTCCCCCATTTCTGATGAAGGGTCTAGGCCCGAAACGTCAAGCTTTCCTGCTCCTGTGATGCTGCTTGGCCTGCTGTGTTCATCCAGCCCCATACCTTGTTATCTCGGATTCTCCAGCATCTGCAGTACCTTTTATCTCTGATACACCTAACAGACAGAGGTTGATTGTTCAACACCGGTAGGAGACAGAAAGCTAAAGGAAGTGAAAGCATTATGCCAGGAGAGTATAAAAATAAGAAATCTGTCAGTCCAACCTTTGAGCAGAAGGTCAGGTCAGGGCGTGTTGGGTAAATAATTATTCCTTATCAAAACATAGAAATAAGGAACACGCTGAGTGAATTACAGGTGAAAGTCTCACTTTGACACACTGTGGGAGGCGATGGCCTAGTGATATTATTACTGAGCTGTTAATCTGGAGACCCAGCTAATGTTCTGGAGACCCAGCTTCAAATCCTGCCATGGCAGACGATAGAATTTGAATTCAATAAAAATCTGGAATTAAGAGTCTAATGATGGCCACATCATCATTGCGAATTGTTGGGGGAAAGAATTAACCCATGTGGTTCACTAATGTCCTTTAGGGAAGGAAACTGCCATCCTTACCTTCTTTGGCCTACATGTGACTCCAGACCCACAGCAATGTATTGATACTTGACTGCCCTCTGGGCAGTTAGGGATGGGTAATAAATGCTGCCTGGTCAGAGATGCCCTCATTCCATGATGGCCAGGACTGAGAACTGAATCTACCAGGCTCTGACTGTCTACAGGAAAGACAGGGAAATATTAGAGACAGAGGAGTGGACTCAGTGATGACTTTCTTGGGTGTGCTTAAAGTTATTTCTGGTTGCCATACAGAATCCTATAATCATCTCAGCCCATTGTATGTATTCTGGCTCTCTGCAAGGGCAACTAGGAATGGGCAAGAAATGGTCGTCAGCCAGCGACACCCACATCGCACAAATGAATAAAAAATAAAAGAACAAATCAACTTGCCCCAACTCCTCTGTGGCCTTACTATATTCTTCTGCTTCAGGTAACAGCCCAATTCCCTCTCGAAAGCCCCAATTGACACTGGCACCCCCCATCTCATTCTCAGGCAATACATTGGAAACACTTGCTGGGTAGAATTGGTCTTCAGACATTGCTTACCAAATCACATTTAACCTGTATCCTCCTTGTTGACCCAACCACCAAATGGAACAATTTCTCCCCTGTTTAAGCTGACCAGGCACCTACTGAGTTCGGATGCCATTATCATTCAGCCAACTCCTGGCTTTGGACGACTCGTCTTATGAGGCGGGGTTGAACAAATATACGGATTTCAGAAGAATGAAAGGTGACCTTACTGAAAGATTGAACAGCTCTGAGAAGAGCAGTCATAGAATGCCCTAGAATGTGGAAGCAGGCCATTTGGCCCATCAAGTCCACACCGACCCTCTGAAGAGCATCCCACCGAGACTCACCCCCTACACCATCCCTGCATTTCCCAATCTAGACACTACAGGCAAATTAGCATGGCCAATCCACCTAACCTGCACATCTTTGGACTGTGGGAGAATATGCAAACTCCACACAGACAGTCGCCCGAGGGTGGAATTGAACCCAGGTCCCTGGTGCTGTGAGGCAGCAGTGCTAAACATCGAGCCACCATGCTGGACTTGACAGGCTGTCTCCCCTCATGGGGGAGTCTCAAGCCAGGGGAGTATCGTTTAAAAATTAGGGGCCTCCCCTTTTAGATGGAAGAATTTCTTCTCTCAGAGGA
>JAHRHZ010000124.1:734450-750043 GCA_024137785.1 Ginglymostoma cirratum | reverse complement strand
AGAGAGAGAGAGAGAGAGAGCAAGAGAGATAGAGTGAAGGACTTGCTCTCAGTCACTGGCAAAACAGAGAAGCACCAGAGGGGGCAGTGAGTAACAACTCGAACATAGCCATTCTCATCCCTCTGCAAGCAGTGTCACTACTCTGCCTCTATCTCCCTTTCACACGCATGTTTACACACACACATACACGGACACAGATGTATTTGGACACACAAACACAAATGCAGACAATAAGGGCGCACACGAGTGTACATGCACGCATATTTACATATACAATGTACAGAGTCTTTACAGACACATAAACACAGCTCCATACACAGACACCAATTTAATACAGGCACAAACATACTTTCAACATTGACACACATTTAACACAGTCAAACACAAACACATATTTCATATAGGCCAAAGCAAACACATACTTAACATGGAAAACACACATTTAACAGTCACACAAGCACATACTGCCACACATACAAGCTCAGTCACACACACACACAGCCACACTCTCACATACGCACAGACACACAATTTATGCACAAACTCGAGCACACTCAGGTATGACACAAACTCTCTCACGCATAGGCACACATACTTTCTCACACATGCCTACTCACATACTCAAACACACAGATGTGCACACATTCACATTCATTCTAACACACACATATACACGCACTGACATACTCATACACGTACACACACACATTTACACTTACACATGCATGCATACACACAGACATGCACTGTTACATTCCCTCACACACACACAAACTCACTCACTCTCACACTCACATATTTACACACACCACACTCCCATTTGCACACACTCACACTCACATACATGTACACACACAGTTACATTCATTCACACCCTCACTTACTCTCATACTCCCATTCACATACATTCGCCCTCACACATGCACACCCTCACATATATATACAGAGGTAGATATGCACATACATTGTGCACAAATGCACATAATTTCTGTTGTGATCTCTGTAGTAACCAAAACTTTCAAACAGAAATTGAAACTTCCAGTGATAGCACAATCCCTCCAGGATCCGCAGTGGCTCAGTGGTTAGCACTGGTACCTTATAACAACAGGGGCCTGGGTTCAATTCCACCCATGGATAATTGCCTGTGTGGAGTTTGCACATTCTGCCTGTGTCTGTGCGAGCTTCATGTAAATGCTCTGGTTTCCTCCTGTAGTCCAAGGATGTGTGGATTAGCAATGGGAAATATGAGCTGGGTTGCTCTTCAGAGGTTGCAATGGGCTAAATAAGCCAGCTTATACACTGTAGGGATTCTATGATCACTCAAGTTTTTAGGCCTTTACACAAACAAACTAAAAGCAACTTTAACCAAACACTCTTTCAAGAGGCAACTTAAGCTCTAAAGCTCAACAAATTTTCCCAATTTTTCATAGATCATAGAATCCCTACAGTGTGGACACAGGCCCTTCGGCCCAACAAGTCCACACTGACCCTCAGAGCATCCTACCCAGACCCATCGCCCTATAACCCACCTAGTCTACACATCCCTGAACACTACAGGCAATTTAGCATGGCCAATCCACCTAGCCTGCACATCTTTGGAACATACTTCATTCTCCAGGAATTAATCCAAACCTATTCTCACTTTTACAAGCTTTGATACCTTTCACTTTTCTTGCCAGGTGACTTTCAGTCCCCAAAGTGTCATTCATGCTGAAGATTAAACTGGAGATGCGCTTATTCTATCTCCAGCCTCACATATGTAGCCTTGTAACATTGGTCTCTTCAATCTGACTGTGAGTTCCCATTTGCATTCTACGTATTTCTGTCTCATGTGGACGTGGAAAAGACCTTTCCACAAGTCGGAAAGACGAGGGCCCCAAGGGCACAGTGTCAGGGTGAAGGAACAACTCTTTAGAACTGAGATGAGGAGGAATTTCTTCAGCTAGAGGACAGTGAATCTGTGCAACTCATTGCTGCAGAGGGCTGTTGAGGACAAGGCGTTGAGTGAATTTAAGACTAAGATAGGTAGGTTGTTTATCAGTAAGGGGATCGAGGGTTAGGGGGAGAAGGTAGGAGTCATAGAGTCATGCAGCACGGAAACAGGCCTTTCGGCCCAACTCCTCCATGCCGACCTGATATTATACACGGATCTAGTCCCATTTGCCAGCATTTGGCCCATATCCCTCCAAACCCTACCTATTCACGTACCCATCCAGTATGCCTTTTAAATATTGTAATTGTATCTGCCTCTTCCACTTCCTCTGGCAGCCCTTTCTGTACATGCACCAACCTCTGTGTGAAAAAGTTGCCCCTCAAGTCCCTTTATATCTTTCCCCTCTTACCTTAAATCTATGCTCTGTAGTTTTGGATTCCCCTATACTTTGAAAAAGACCTTTTTATCCTATAAAAAGGTCTTTTTATCCTATCCATGCCCCTCATGATTTTGTAAACCTCTATAAGGTCATCCCTCAGCCTCCCACACTTCAGAGATAAAAGCCCCAGCCTAATCAGCCTCTCCCTATAACTCAAAATCTCCCATCCTTTCAAACCTTTCTTGAACTCTTTCAAGTTTAACCACATCTTTCCTAGAGCAGGGAGACCAGAATAGAATGCAGTATTCTAAAAGTGGCCTAACCAATGTCCTGTACAGCCACAACATGATGTCCCAACTCCTATACTCAGTGCACTGACCAATGAAGGCAAGCAAACCACATGCCTTCTTAACTACCCTCTCTACCTGCAAAGAAAGCATTTGGCAGGAGATTGGGGTTAAGAAACACATCAGTGATGATCAAAAGAATGGACTTGATGGGCTGAATAGCCTAATACTGCTCCAATATCTCTTGGTTTTACACGATTGCAGTCCTGTCACTAAAGTTCAGGGGCATAGCTTAGGAAACCAATAAGCCAATATTACAATGCTACGTGCTGTTCCCTATGATCTCCTTGGCAACATGAATCACATGGGCCTTGTATCCAGGAAGAAATGTTAATTGGCTATCCTCTAGATTTGCCCAACTCCTTTCCATCCTGAAATTGAATAGAAAGTTTAAAGTGCAAATGCCAGAGATGTGACATTTCTAGTGCATCCCTGGGAACCTGGAAGACGAACAGTCAATCTACAGTCAGCAAAACTGCCCTGGCCATTCTTTACAGATGGGAATATCTCGCACCTTTTTCGACCTGGACTGCCCATTAACCTGTAACAACCGAGATACTTTAGTTTGTTGTCAGGCAGAATTCAAAGTAGGAGGTAACATTTCCTTCGCCCCTCCATAAAAGATTAAGTTAGAGAGATAACCCAAAAGGAACTGAGTTTGAAGTGGAGACTGAAACGAATGGCCACGGTCTTCCCAGTATTGAACTGGAGGAAGTCTTTGACCATCCATTACTGGATGTGGGATGGGCGGTCTGATAATTCAGTGACAGTGGGGGAGTGGGTGGTGAAGTGGAGCTGGCTGTCGTCAGTGTATGTAGGAAAAACTATTGGACCATGTCCCCGAGGGGCAGTGTGTAGGTGAGAAAAAGGAGGGACCAAGGATGGATCCTTTGGGGAAGACCAGAGGGAACAGAGTGGGAGCGGGAAGGGAAACCATTGCAGGGAATTCTCTGGCTCCAATGAGATGGATAAGAATGGAGCCAGATGAGAGCTGGACAACAAGTGCAGAGGGAATTAGAGGAGGATGGTGTGGGCCTCTGTGTCAAAGGTTGGAGACAGATTGAGAGGGAGGTCGAAGGAGAGGTTACCACAGTCACACGGGAGATAGAGAGATCGTAGAGGATGTATGGTGAGGTCGAATTTAGATTGATGGATGGAAGAAAGATAAAAGATCCTTTTTTGGACAAGTAGACCAAGGTGGATAGAGAGAGAGATAGATGAACAGAAATAAAGAGAGGTAGATTGAGAGAAAGATATGTAGATAGAGACAGAGATAGAGAGAAAGATATGTCGATAGACAGAAAGAGATAGATTGAGAGAAAGATATGTAGACAGATAGAGATAGTGAGAGTAAGAGTATAGAGAAAGTGGATACATAGGCAGATGATAAAGGGATGGATGGATCGATGGCTAAATGGAGAGATAGATGATTCAGATAAAGAGTACAGAAATCTAGAGAATATCTGGGGAATACAGAAGAAATATAGCGATAGATGGATAGAGGTTAGAAAGATAGATAGAAATACAAATAGACAGATACAAGCCTCCTGAGAAGGTGCAAGATTTTCTGTTCTCCTTTCAGAAGTCCAGCATCCACAGTATTTTGCTTTTAAACAAATGCAGTGTATTTAGATTATCTTGATAACAGTAATTTAATAATAATCAACAGGAGTTTTGACACCCAGTATTTTATGAACTTTGTTTTACTCGACTGAGCATAATTAAGTTTAAAACGATTGTTTTTCGCGGCTGGTTTCACTGATTAGGACATTGTAATTTTTCATTAACCACAGCAGACTATACCTGACAGGCAGCGAATGCAATGGCACTCAGGCTGTAGCTTCAGACGGAGACAGACAGGGCCGATTGGGGCAACAACAACTTACATTTACGTAGAACCTTCAATGCGGTGAACCATCCACCTGACAGGAGCTTATCATACAAAAGTGACAGCCAGCATAGGTGGGGAGCAAGATCAGATAGTGGGTTTTGAACAGAGCAACTGACACATGACTGGAAGGTTTGAGATCACTGATGGAAGATGCATTGAACCTTGCTGTTTTGAAGGGAGTGCATGAACAAATGGACATGGGACCGCTCTGAAAGTAATCTTCAGATGTTACAGAATTGATACAGCACTGTGCCCTCTGCGTCCCCCCCACCAATTAGGGTCAGCACCTTCTGGAGAGGGGTGCAGTTAAATGAATATTTCTGACAGTTACATTTATTAGCAGAGTGAAAAATGACAAGCGTGTGTCTCCCAGCTTGACCACCCTCAGTTCCATTAAAGCGTGCATTCTTTCTGCTCCCACTGTACGAAAGCAGTTGACGTTCTCCTCCTGCAAGCAGTTGACGCTCTCCTCCTGCCACACCCTGAAACCCATTTTATTTACAGTGCACAAGTGCAGCCCATGTAGAAGTCTACAGCCTGGGCCGAGCCATGACTGAATGGCTCTGGACAGTGAAGCCCTTCTGTCTAGCTGTGCTGTTTGAGTTCGGAGTGTGATGCAGGGAGGGGATGCTGTGTTGGTGATGGTGGGGTGATGGGCTCGATGGGGTCAATGATGGAAGAGTGGCCTGTGCTGTCCAAACACAGCAGTGCCTTCTCTGAGTGTCTGGCCATGAATCTCTGGCGAAATTGCTGGCGGGATGCTTCTCCTGCACCTGACCTGCGACAGGTTGGGGCAGAGTGTAGACGCTGCAATGGTGGGCCACTCGCCCCCACGAATTTGCACCGAGCACTAGTCGGTGAGTCTGTCTGATTTAGTTTCTGACCCTGAAGTACGTGAACTCAGGTATCGAGACCAAATTGCTTTCGATGGCTGAGTCAGTGGATGGTTCTCAAAGCGGTGGATTATGGGTACTGGAAATGATGGGGCTAAAGAGCAGCGGGCAAAGGCTGGGATGGACTGAGCCCAGTCAGAAGCCATCACTATACTCTTCGAGCAGATACCCTCTGGGTCCCTGGCCAATCACAGACCCTCCTCCTCTTCTCTCTCTTCATCCCCCACAGGCTCTGGATTCAGTTCCAAACCATTCACCTCTTCCAGCTCTGAGAGTGCAAACTCTCTATTTCTCACTCAGTTGACCCGTCCAACAGTCTCCTGCTATCTCTGGTGCGGTTCCTGCGATCCTTTGACCACCCAGACCATCGCTGGACTGAGTTGATATTCGCGGGGAAAGGACGAGGGATTGGAAACCAGATTAAGGCCAGAGTGTCAGTTAGCTTCACTACAGCCACTCCCGGTGTGAAAGTGTGACAGAACTTGTAAAATCTGATGAAATATTTGAGATCTAAGAGGTTTAAAACAGGGGGACCTAAGCTGTCTTAAAGGGAGCTCAAACTAGCTGCCTCTGTTAAGTGGACAGGATGGAACAGGCCTGCTCAGGGCAGGATGCTGACTGCTAATCTCCAGCACTGAGAGAGAATCATTAATGTTGCAATGTCATTCAGTTCCACACTGGGGTGCGTTCCACAGCCTGAGGCCCTGGGGACCATGTCAGGCTAATTGCAGGGCATGATGTCAACAGGCAAGATAGCAGGGTTCCATCACCACAGCCAGATACTCACAGCCCCACTGTTCACAACAGCCAGCTGCTCATGGCTGCTACACACACACACCCTGCTAGACTGACTGTTAGATGGGGGCGGCTGGAGAGAGAGCAGGACACAGAAGGAAGGACACAGACAGAGAGAGAGGCAGAAAGGGAGAGGGAGCAAGGGTGAGAGGAAGACAGAGATGGTGTCACGGTCAGAAAGTGAGGCAGAGACAGGGCAGATCCATCAGCACTGACCCTCCAACAATGTAACACTCCCACATTGCTGACCCTCCGACAGTGCGGTGCTCTCTCAGCACTAACCCTCCGATAGTGCGGCACTCCCTCAGTACTGACCCTCTGACAGTGCGGCACTCCCTCAGCACTAACCCTCTGACAACGCAGTACCCCCTCAGCACTGACCCTCCGATAATGTGGCACTCCCTCAGCACTGACCCTCCGACAGTGCGGCACTCCCTCAACACTAATCCTCCGACAGTGCGGCACTCGCTCAGTGCTGACCCTCCGACAGTGCGGTGTTCACTCAGCACTGACCCTCCAACAGTGTAGCACACCCTCAGTACTGATCCTCTGACAATGCGGCACTCCCTCAGCACTAACCCTCTAACAGTGCGGCACTCCCTCAGTACTGACCCTCTGACAGTGCGGCGCTCCCTCAGTACTGACCCTCCGACAGTGCGGCGCTCCCTCAGCACTAACCCTCCGATAGTGCAGCACTCGCTCAGCGCTGACCCTCCGGCAGTGCAAGACTCCCTCAGCACTGTAGAAGATAATGGAATCTAAAATTAAATCTTGACATCGTGATTATTCTGCGCTGTAATATGAAAAGTAGTTGAAAGCAGAAGCTGTTAATCAGCGTAACTTGGATAAAATTAAGTGGAAATTTTCTGGCAAAGATCAATCTCCTTTCTCTGAAATTGGCTCTGACATGATTGTGTATCAATGGAGAGAGTGTACGGAAGCTGGGGTGAGAGTGAGTTTCGATGCAGTGGTTTAAATCTGTGACTGGGTTTGTGCTTTTCAAAGAGGCTTCACAGATAATGTGTCTTGACAACATCCCTGAGGAGGTGTTAACACGGTCAATCATCACCAAGACTCTGTTACAAGAGCAGTACTGTATCCTGGATGAAGAACAGTTCCAAATCATCAGGTTACAGAAACATTCACCAACAGGACCGTCCCATTTTGGGCAACAGATTTGAAAATCGCATTATTCGAAACAGTTTAATGATTCACTCATTCAATTTTTTTACAATCTTTTTTAATTTGTCTGCAATTATATGCTTTCTGTGACCATTTAAGTCCAGAATGGTTGGTACAAAAATCGAAATTTCATGATGCAACCCAGCTTCTGGAGTGAGTCATCAATTTGTTCTTTTCACTAAAGTCAGGTCGAAATAGACAAGCTTCCTCAGATTAGTTTAAAATGAACATATACAAATCACGGCAGTACCTCCCAAAGTGCAGAACTCCCTCAGTCCTGGCCCTCTGAGTGTGCAGCATGACCTCGGTCCTGACCGCCTAACAGTGTGACACTCCATCAGTACTGACCCTCTGACAGTGCAGCACTCCCTCAGTACAGACTTTCTGACAGTGCAGCACTCCATCAGTACTCACCCTACAAAAGTACACACTCCTTCAGCACTGACCCTCCGACCATGCGGCACTGCCCCAGCACTGACCCTCCAACAGTGCAGCACTCCCTCAGCACTGACCCTCTGACAGTGCAGTGCTCCCTCAGCACTGACCATCTGACTGTCCAGCTGACTAGGTGTCCTAGTACTTGAGTCAGAAGAGATTAGTTGACAAATCAGCAAGTAATTTGGAAAGATAATAGGGCGTTATCGTTTATCACAAGGGGAATCGAGAACGAACGTAAGGAGGTTATAGAATCCTTGCAGTGTGGAATAATGCCATTCAGCTCATTGAGTCTGCACTGAGCCTCTGAAAAGCAACCCATCCAAACCGGGCCCTCCATCCTATCACTGTAACCCCACATTTACCATGGCTAACCCACCGTATGCTGCAATGATGCAGGACAATGGGAGACCATTTCTGTGCACAGTCTTGTTCTCCTAATTTAAAGAAGGTTGTAAATGCTTTGATAGCAGTTCAGAGTAGCTCTACCAGACTTATACCTAGGTTGGGTGGGTTGATTGATAAGTAAAATTTGGACAGGCCAGCCTGGAGTTTGTATGAGTAAGTGATGATTTGATTGAACTGAAGGGGTTTGACTGGGTGGATGTGGAGAGGATGTTTCTTCCTGTGGAGAATCTAGAACTAGGGGTCACAGTTCACAAAGTAGGGATCACCCATCGAACACAGAAATGAGGTGAAACTTCTTCCTGTTGGAGAGCCACGGGTCTTTAGAATCTCCTGAAGTTAGTGGTAAATCGATTCTTGCTGAACAAAGTGTTAAAAGGCTAACGGGGCTAGGTGGGAATGTGAGTTTGTGGTCAGAATCTGATTGGCCGTCATGTTATGAAATGGTGAAACAGGTTGAGGGGGCTACTCCTGCTCTTTTTGTGTGCGTTTGTGCGTTCATATTAGGGCGATGAGCGTATTGATGTGATGACCAGGTAGCTGATTCTGCCACTTCAACACACCACCCTGTTCCCTGGCCAGTATCTGTGCCTCTGGCTTGCTGCAGCGCTCCAGCATAGCTCAGCACAAGCTGGAAGAAAAACATCTCATTTTCCGAATGGGAACTCTACAGCCTTCTGAACTCAATATCAAGTTTTGGAGCTGGATGAACACAGCAGGCCAAGCAGCATCATAGGAGCAGGAAAGCTTGACGTTTCGGGCCTAGACCCTTCATCAGAAATGGGGGGGGGAAGAGGGTTCTGAAATAAATAGGGAGAGAGGGGGAGGCAGATAGAAGATGGATAGAGGAGCGGATAGGTGGAGAGGGAAGGTGATGTGGCTGTAGTGCCTGGTTTGCTTCAGGCCATGGTTGAGCAGTTTCAAGGCCGAAGAGATTATGAGAGAGTTGCAGTGGGAGAGAGATCCCCTGAGGTTTGTCCAGAGGGAGGAGGGTAACTTCTTCAGGGTAGGCATCCTTAGAAGAGGAACAATTTTAGGTTTGAGACACCTTCTCCCATGCGCTTACTCCAACCCCCACACACCAGGCCTTGTTATCACATGGTCTGTTATTATACACAACCCATTGTTAGCCACTATTTGTCCCCATTCATAACTATTCATTCTCCCAGGCAGATTGTTATCCACTCCTTTGTCTGTCCAACTGTTCCTGTCTCTCTTTGGCCTCCATCTCCACCTTTATTTTAACTCCTAACCCCTCACCAACCTTACCTTCTGCATAAAAATCCAACATTTTCCGAGCTGCCAACGGCTCTGAGGAAGGGTCACTGGACCCGAAATGTTCTGTGAGTCTGAGTTCTCTCCACGGGTGCTGCTGGACCTGCTGAGCTTTTCCTGCAATTTCTGTTTTGTAGCTGATTATGCAGGGTGCATTGGAGTTGTGTGTGTGTGTGTGGGCAGTAGTAATCCTGACACAGCTGAGCCAGTGAAAATTGACCAGGAAATGGAATAGTCCAATGGGGAATTCCTGTGTGTCTGGAACCCTCCAAAATAGTCCAGTATCGCCAAAGAATTCAAAGGCTTCTAACTTAATTCACAGAGTCGCAGAGTTACAGAGATCTACAGTCCACTTGTCAAAGACAACCAACTAGCTACTCCAATTCCATTTTTCAGCACTTGGCCCATAGCCTTGTATGTCTTGACATTGCAAGTGCACATCTTAATACTTCTTCAATTTTCCAAGGGATTGTCCATCTACCATCCTTATAGGCAGTGACTTCTGGATTCCTATAATCCTCTGGGTGAAAAAGTTTTTTGGGAGTTAGAGGAATCTTAGAGGATTTAAAACCCCATCTAACTCCTGGGTGACTATGACAGCTGACCCCCGATTTACCACTGACACCCCCAACAGCAAACCCCGAATCTGTTACACTGTTCAGTCCCTCTGCCAACTATCCCCCTTCACCAGAGTCCCTTCCCGACCCAATCCGGTTTAATACCCCTGCTTTGTCCTGGGTCTGGCTTCCTGGACGCAATGCCCCTGTTTTATGCATCCTAATTCCCCTGTCGGGTACCATACACCCCCTGCCCTTCTCTGGACCCAATTGTACGTCTACCACCCCCAGACCATCTCAAATACTCCATCATTTAGTCTGCACCCTGGCATTCTATCCACCTCATATTTTGACAGCGCTCCCATGTGACACCCTATCTATCTGGCACCCTACCTAATGGGCATCCTACCCACCTGTCTCCCTATCCACCAGGCAACTACCCACCTGTCTCCCTGCCCACCTGCCTCCCTACCCACCTGTCTCCCTATTTGCCTGTATCCCTACCCACCTGTCTCCCTACCCTCTGCTTCCTTGCCCACCTGCTTCCCTACGCACCTGTTTCCCTGCCCACCCATCTCCCTACCTACCTGCTTCCCTGTCCACCTGCTTCCCTACGCACCTGTCTCCCTGCCCACTTGTCTCCCTGCCCACCTGCCTCTCTACCCACCTGTTTCCCTAACCACCTACCTTCCTACACACCTGTCACCCTAAACACCTACCGTCCTAAACCCCAGGCACGCTAACCTCTCACCTTACACAATGAGTTTTCCTTAGGTGCTGTTAAAGTGCCTTTGGGATTTTTAGCTGCTGAAGTATGGCAGCAAGGATGGTGATAAAAATAAGCCAATTTGCCTTGTGTGCAGTTCCTGTTTTTCAATGATGAAATGAAATAACACAAGAAGTGAACAGCAAGTGCAGAATTTATGAGTGGGATGAAGGAATAGAGAAGGATTTCAGACTGTAGTGGGCATTGAGTACAGGACACCCTGCTAGCAGCTGTGAAGTGGTAGATTGTATAAATGCAGAGGTTGGACAAAAGTGCAGCAAAGTCAGGGTGGTTTTAACAGGGAGTTTTAACTTTCAGATTGACTGGGATAAACAGAGAGCTGGTGAAGTTGGAGAGTGTGCGCTCAGGATCAATCTCTGCAACAATATATCCCAGAACCAGCAGAGGGCAGGCTGTATTAGATTCAGTACTGGCCCAGATATTTTGATAGTAAGAGAGTTGTTCCTGCAGATATAGACTGGAAGTGCAAGGCAGGGGTGCTGTGAGCTTGCAGATTGGCTCGAAGTGAGTGCTTGCTGAAAGAGCAAGCGAGCAATCCTGAGATGCAGTCTGGTCCCAAGCATTGAGCTGGGTCGCTGTCCCTTGCTGTGGCATTCCCAACGCTAGTTGACGCGGTGCCTCCAAATGTGACTTTAAAGTACAGAAGCCTGGATTGGAGGTGCGCCAGTTCAGTGTGGTGAGGCTGTCGCATGACAGCAGCTGACTCTTGTGGAGATGAGGTGTGTGCAGACACTGTCCATGAAGTGGACCCTGGGACATTGGTGCCAGAGGTCTCAGACGGAGATGAGGAGGTACAAGGGGAGTTCTGGAGCTACCAGTGCCCACTCAGAATCTCAATCTGGAATAACCCAGCATCCAGTTTTCCATCTGACTTGCGGCAAAACAGCAACCTGCAAATTAATGAGGAAGGTTTGGTGATTTTGAGTGATAACTCCCTCAATCAGTCTCTTGTCGCTCCGTAGTGAGAATCTAGTCTGGGATTCAGCTGGAAAATGCAACTGTGTGACTCCTGATGTTGAGAGAGTTCTCCCTCGATCCCTGCTGTGATTTCTCGCCTTAGCCCATGTCATTCAGGGATGGGAAAACTCTACTTGGAGTCTCTAAGGAAGGACTGAAGTGTGGCTGAACAACACAAGCCGCACAGAGAGATCCATATTGACTATAAAGGCCAGGTCATGCCTGAGGAACCTGATCGGATAATTTGAAGAAGAGGCATATTGTCATGGGCAGGGGAATATCGATGGATGTTATTTATGCAGACTTCCAGAAGGCAGTTAAATAAAAAAAGCTGTTCACTGATATTGATGAAGATGACTGGAAATTATCGACTGGATTTTGTAAACTGGTAGAGAGTAGGATATCGGGCAGGCCTTCTCAGTGGCAGGGACTGACCTGTGGTGTCCCACAGGGGATCTGTGTGTGGCCTCAATTACTCAAAGTCTTTAGCAACAACTTAGACAATGCAATGGGAAGTCAAGTTTTCCAGTGGCACAAAGCTTAAATTTCCAAGACATATTGATAGATGAGGCAAATGGGCAAATTCATGAGAATTGGATTTCAGTTTGGCCAATTATGAGGTCAACTAATTTTGGAAAGAAACAGGATTGAACAGAAACAGTGGAAACAGTGGGTGCAGAGCCCATGAACATGTCCTGGACAAGAAGAGGAAATAATCAAACAAGGCTAATGGAGTAGTGGCCTTGATATCTGATGAAGTCTTGTGCCAGTCCTACAGAGTCCTGGTTAGCCCATACCCAGAGTCACAGTGAACTGTTCACTACACCTCAGGGGAAGAGAAGGAAGGGCAGTGCAGTGTAGATTGATTCCTGATTGATGGCAGAATTTAAAGGGTGACACTATGAGGTGAGATTGTACACATTAGAGTTGTTATCAACGCCCTTGCGAAACTTTATAACCATGCAGGAACCTGCCAGTAACCCCTCAGGTGGAGTACAATTCAACACCTTGACTAATTTTCAGGATGCAGGGAGAAACTATTTCTGCTGCTGGAGAATCTAGGAACAGCGCTGCACATCTTAAAATCCTGGGACCAAACTGTCTGGATTGAAGTTACAAAACACTGCTGTAAGGTTGGAACTCCCATTCACAAACTACCCCAAGTGAAGGGTGCGCTCAATCGAGTGCGTACTTGTGCCAAACTGTTAACTCAAACGTGATTATGATTACACAGGTCTTCATTAAGGTTTATTCCTTTGTAAATTACAAAGCTGAAAAAGAAGCCTTTTTGTGAAGAGTCTCCATCTCACTCAGGACAGATCAGGGCAAGATAGGAACAGGAGCAGGCCATTCAGCCCTTCAAGCATGCTGCACCATTCAAAAAGGTCATGACTGATCTGGGCCTTCCTTAGGCCCATATCCCATCCTATCCTTACTGAATAAAAATTTGTGCTTTCTAACATCTCTCCTGAATGTTATGTCCCTAATTCTTATACAATGCCCCTTGGTTCTAGAATCTAGAAATCTGTGGAAATAGTTTATCTTTAACCCTGTCTTTCCCTGTTAATATCCTAAAGATAGATTACCTTTTAACTTTCTAAATTCTCGAGGATAAAAACCTAATTGGTCTAATCGCTTTTCATAATGAAACCCCTGAAGTCTAGGTATAATCCTCTTAAACCTGCATTGAACTCCCTCCAAGGCCAAATCATCTTTTTGAAGGTGTGGTGCCCAGATCTGCTCACAGTAATCTAAGTGGGGTCTAACTAGGGTTTGTATAACTGCAGCAGAACGTCACCATTCCTATACTCCATGCCTTAGCAGTATGAATGCCAGCATTCCATCAGTTTTCTTGACTATTTTCAGCACCTTTTCATGGCATTTAAAAGAGCCATAGCCCTGAATCCTCAAACCTACATCCAAGAAATGGCTCTGAAAACTCTGCCCACACTTTGAAAGTTGTGGCTCAGTATTTGAGGCAAACCAAACACTCTAAAACAATCAATATTCTTCAAAAGCAAGAGTGAATTCTCCCTACCTCTCAGTGTGACAGATCTTTTGACACTATTCAAGGATTCAGATCTCTAGGTTTGCCAAAATCTAACTACTCCTTTCTTGTCCTATAACCCATCTGTTCACCTACCCTTGTTGAAATCGAGTTGATAGTTCTTCAGATATATTGTTTGCAGACAGGCTAACAAACATGATGACAGGATTACCTCAACCATCTTTGGTGCTTGGAGATTGAGAGATTTTTGTGAAGTAAATGTTTTAAAGGATTTGGGACTACAACAGAGCACATGGTGGGATCACAATGCGGCCCTGATCTAATGAATGGCAGAAAATGAATGTTTTCAGCTGCTCCTTTGTTCAAATTTTCGCTGAAGGTTAGACCACCTGCAGCAGAAAAAAATGTCACTAGCTCAAGTGCATTAATAGCTAGGACCTTGATATTTATCCAGGTACAAAATATCAGAGCTTTCAATGCTTAAAAATAAGGTTGAATCTGTGTGATAAAATGCCTAGCCCCATATCTCCACTCAGGTTTCAAACAGTAACTGCTTTGGTGCAGTCAATACCAGTCAAGAACAGCAAAGCTGCAACACATTCAGCAAGAATCTAATTCATTCATGTGGATCTGTTATTCTGTATAAAATCCACCCTGAACCCTTCGATTAGATTCCAGCCTGTAACTCACTCCCAGGTATCTGTTATTCTGTATATAAACCACCCTAAACCTCTCGATTAGATTCCAGTCTGTAACTCACTCCCAGGTATCTGTTATTCTGTATATAAACCATCCCGAACCTTTCGATTAGATTTCAGTCTGTAACTCACTCCCTGGTATCTGTTATTCTGTATATAAATCAGGCACCCCTCCCAAACAGAGCTGTTGACTAGCTCCCCCCTCCCCAAACAGAGCTGTTGACTAGTTTGCCGACTGTTCTCAGTCTGTATGTAGAATACTTTGAAGTGGTTCGCAGTGTGATGATTCATTGCCTGTCCTACTCCCTGCACTGGCTGATTGTTTCAGGTTATTAATTGATGTCTTTGCTGTAAATGCTTCTCTAAATGGAGAAGTCGTAACTCGGCTGATTGCATGAATCAGTGGCAGTGAAATTGTAGAATGTTGCCATTTAGACCATTCTAGATCACAATCAGAAACAAAAGAGTCACAGGAATGCAAATGACATGAAGCTAACATGAGCTGACCCTGTTTGGGATGAAAGTCTGATATGAAAGATGTGATGGTTTGTAATAAACAGCCCTGCAATTACTGATCAACAGCTGAGTGCATCTGAGAATGGAACCTTCCAGAAGTTCAGCAATTGACTCACTGAGCTATTCTTTCTCTCCAGTTTCTCCTCCTTTGCTCTTCACATACACTTTCTCTTTTCTGTCTCCATCTGTGGCCCCTCTCATCTCTTTGTCTCCCCTCTACCTTTCTTTATCTATCTCTGTCTCTCCTCTATGTATTCACTTCCTGCCCTCCCACTGTTTTCCCTCTGTCCTTTATCTCTTCCTCAGTGTCTGTGCCCTCTTCTTCACCTTCCTTCTCCTTGCCTCCCTCCCCACTTGCTCTCCTACTTCCGTATCTCTCTCCAGATCAAACCCTATTATTTCCTTGTAACCGCAGGAAGTGCTACACCTGCCCCCACACCTCCTCCCTCACCCCAATCCCAGGCCCCAAGAAGACATTCCACATCAGGCAGAGGTTCACCTGCACATCTGCCAATGTGGTATACTGCATCCGCTG
>JAHRHZ010000124.1:720565-733470 GCA_024137785.1 Ginglymostoma cirratum | reverse complement strand
TCCATCCTCTATCCGCCTCCCCCTCTCTCCCTATTTATTTCAGAACCCTCTTCCCCTCCCCCATTTCTGATGAAGGGTTTAGGCCCGAAACGTCAAGTTTTCCTGCTCCTATGATGCTGCTTGACCTGCTGTGTTCATCCAGCCCCATGCTTGTTATCTCTATTATTATCTTCTCTGCTCTCTATGTCTCAAACATTTTTCTTACTCTTTCTTTCTCTTTCTCCCTTTCTCTGTCCATCACCGTATCTGGTTTTCTCTCCTCCTTCCTGATCTTACTCCCTCCCTTGATCCCCTTCCCCATCCTTCTCTCTCCTTCTCCCGTCTCATCTTTCTGTCTCATCCATTCTCTTCCGTCTATTTAGCTATTGCTCTGACTCCAGCTGATGGTACTACTGAACAAATCCCATCCCAGACTTAGTTCTGGCTTGATAACCCCCATCCCAGGCCCTAAGAAGACCTTCCACATCAAACAGATGTTCACCTGCACATCTGTTAATGTAGTATGCTGTATTCACTGTTCCCGTTGTGGCTTCCTCTACATCGGGGAAACCAAGCGGAGGCTTGGGGACCGCTTTGCGGAACACCTGCGCTCAGTTCGCACCAAACAACTGCACCTCCCAATCGTGAACCATTTCAACTCCCCCTCCCAGTCCTTGGACAACATGTCCATTCTGGGCCTCCTGCAGTGCCACAACGATGCCACTCAAAGGTTGCAGGAACAGCATCTCATATCTCGCTTGCGAACCCTGCAGCCCAATGGTATCAATATGGACTTCACAAGCTTCAAAATCTCCCCTCCCCCGACCGCATCCCAAAACCAGCCCAGCTCGTACCCGCCTCCCTAACCTGTCCTTTCACCTATCTACTCCTCCCACCTCAGGCCCCACCCCATCTCCTACCTACTAGCCTCCCGCCCCCTTGACCTGTCCGTCCTCCCTGGACCAATCTATCCCCTCCCTCACTCCCCACTTACACTCACCTTTACTCCAACCCCGCCTCCTTGACCTATCTGTCTCCTCTCCACCTATCTTCTCCTTTATCCATCTTCTATCCGCCTACCCCTTTCTCCCTATTTATTTCAGAATCCCCTTCCCCTCCCCCAGTCCTGAAGAACGGTCCAGACCCGAAACATCAGCTTTCCTGTTCCTCTGATGCTGCTTGGCCTGCTGTGTTCATCCAGCGCTATACTTTGTTGTCTGTGATAGACCACAAGTTTTTTTTCTTAATTAATCACTGAACATATTCTCAAGAGTCTGTTAATTTACTTCGAACTAAAGAACATATAGGTTTGTTATACTTTTCAGCTCAGACTGCTTGGAGGCTGATAACATCCGCACTTCGACTGTAAGGGATTTTTTTAATCGAGTCATAGAGTCATGTAGTACGGAAACAAATCCTTCGGTCCAACTCATTTGTGCCAACCAGAGATCCACATGTCCTGCCCGCTTCGCGACTTCTTGTGGATTCTTTTGAATTCCTGTATGAATGGATCTTGTCCCGAGACAGCTTTGTCTTTTTTCTGTTCTACTTTTCTTTCTGATTCACTGAACTGTGCACCTCAAGCGTTTAAAGATCTTATTTAAATGCATGCAAACAAAGCTAATCTCCAGACACCCGATTACCATCACAGAACAAATCTAACGTGAAACCAAAATCTTATGGTTTCTTTTTAGTTTGGCTAACTCTGAGTTGCATCGAGTTTTGTTTTTGTTTTTGGAGGGATTCTTACTGTGAGGTCTTGCAGGGTCCCTCATTGTAACTTATCCGACTCGCTGCGTTAATTACATATCCTACTCCATGGAATTTCTCACATTCGATTTCTGCTCCATTGTTACAATGATAACTCACCAGTCAGCAGGTATCCACCAAAACATCCCTTGTGTCTGCGCCCTCTTCAAAAGATTGCAGTGCTACCAGACAAGCACTGGCATCCCTGAAGATGCCTTTCTCAGTTTTGGAAATAGCTCCAGCGTTTCGGAGGAAGGGAAGATGGCACTGTGATTCACCAACAGGGCCATGGTGGACAGGAGGGTCCAGAGGAGGAGCAATCTCTTGCCTGAGGACTGGTAGAGGAGGGCACCCCATCAGAGCTTGCCAGCCTGGTCTGAGATGGTCAGTGCCATGGGGAGGAGCGGTCAGCAATGCTACAAGGAGGGCAGTGACTTTCTCTGATCCCTCAAGTTATGCCTGCTCTGCCAACTCACACTCACTGTGTCTCTGCCACTGCATACACCCTCCCATCACAAATCTTGCCCAACCACCCTCCCTATCACCTGCAACCTCTTCCCTCACCCTTAAGAAATATTAAGATGTTCACTTCCGGTGCCAAGGTATACAAGGCTTGGAAAATGGAATTAGAAATCGCCAGTAGATTGTTTTTGACTGGTTTTGACACGATGGGCCAAAGAGCCTTTTTCTGTGCTGTAGATCTCCTCACATCCACTTTCCTGTCCTTTCCCCGGAGCTCTTCATTCCTCAACTGAACAAAAATTCTCCCACAGTCCAAAGATGCGCAGGTTAGGGTGGATTGGCCATGCTAAATTGCCCATCGTGTCCAGAGATGTGCAGGTTAGGTGGGTTAGCCAATGGGAAATGGGGAATCAGGTGGGGGAGATGGGTCTGAGTGGGATGCTCTTCACAGGGCTAGTGTAGACCCAATGGGTTGAATGGCCTGTTTCCACACCGTAGAGATTCAATGATGTTATCATTTATTGAGAGCACGGGTGAAGGAGGCTATCTTGTTGGTTGAACTTTGTATCTAAATATTCTCGACGTTAACTTTCATATCTCTGTTTGGCAGTCTCTCTGTATAGAGGTTCAGTACATTTCCACACCAATCAGCAGCATTTCACGGTCACACAGGAACCTTGATGGATCTGTGCACTTACCTGTCAGTACAGGGAGCAGTGTACGGCACGGCATTGTGTGCTGCTCAAACCTTTGGGCCTCATAAGAACATAACAAGAACATAGTAACTCGCAGCAGGAGTAGGCCATTCAGCCCCTTGAGTCTGCTTCACCATTTAATACCATCATGTCAGCCTGGACACCACTTTCTTGTCCACTCCCCATAACCCTTGAACCCATTACTAATTCAAAATCTATCTATCTCCTCCTTTAATTCACTCAATGACCCAGCATTCACCACACTCTGGGGCGGTGAATTCCACAGATTCACGTTCTCTTGAGAGAAATGATTCCTCCGCATCTCTGTTTTAAATCTGCCATTTCTCTTCCTAAAACGACGACCTTTTGTTCTAGATTGCCACATGGGCAAAAAAATCCTTTCCGTGTCAATCCTTGTTAGCATCTTATGGATTCTCCTGGATGAAAGCCCATAATGTTTGGCTCTCTCTGTGCACAAAGGCTCACTAATGTCCTTTAGGGAAAGAACTCTGCCGTCCTCACCTGATCTGGCCTACACGTGAATCCAGATCCGCACCAATGCGGTTGTTTCTAAGCTGCCCTCTGAAATGATGTGGAGGTGCCGGTGTTGGACTGGGGTGGACGAAGTCAGAAGTCACACGACACCAGGTTATGGTCCGAGATAACAAGGTGTGGAGCTGGATGAACACAGCAGGCCAGGCAGCATCATAGGAGCAGGAAAGCTTGATGTTTCGGGCCTAGACCCTTCATCAGAAATGGGGGAGGGAAAGAGGGTTCTGAAATAAACAGGGAGAGAGGGGGAGGTGGATAGAAGATGGATAGAGGAGAGGATAGGTGGAGAGGAGGCAGACAAGTCGAAGAGGCGGGGATGGAGCCAGTAAAGGTGAGTGTAGGTGGGGGGGTAGGGAGGAGATATGGTCCAACAGGTTTATTTGAAATCACAAACTTTTGGAGCACTGCCCATCGTCCTGACGAAGGAGCGACACTCCGAAAGCTTATGATTTCAAAAAAATCTGTTAGTCTATAATCTGGCGTCATGTGGCTTCTGACTTTTGAAATGAGCTAGAAAGCCACTCAGTTCAAGGGCAGCAAGGGGTGGGCAATAAATAGGTGACACCCATGTCCCATGAGTGAATTTTAAAAAAAAACAATGCAGCTGCTGAAGAGTTACCAGCAGTTTCTGTGCCTGAGGGGTGCCACTTACAGAGAGGGTCAGTGCTGCCTGCTGGATGGTCAGGGGGTGCCTGTAGGTCTGTGACCAAAACTGTATGTTGGAAAAACCCATCTGGTTCACTAATGTCCTTTAGGGAAGGAAACTGCCATCCTTACCTGGGCTGGCCTACATGTGACTCCAGACCCACAGCGATGTGGTTGACTCTTAACTGCCCTCTGGGCAATTAGGGATGGGTAATATTTACTGGCCTAGCCAGCAAGGCCCCCAACCCATAAATGGATTAAAATCCCATCAACCCCACAGGGCTCACCCACTTTTCCAATCCTCGCCCATCTCGATGAGCTCACACTCTGCCCCTTAGCAGATGTGGGCATACTTTTCCTTGTCCCACCTTGGAGCCCGATTGTTCCTGACTGAAGACAGCACCTCTCACTCTCCCACATTAGCCCCTCCCTACCCATGCTTTACCATATCCCCACCCCTTGCAAACTCTGCCAACTGCCTTCATGCTTGTACAGTAAATTTTTTATTATCCAGTACCTATGGAACCAGGAATGTGCCAATCGATCAAATATTCCAGATACTGAAGAGGTCCACACAATCAATGTAAAAACACACACTAATTAATAGAAATGTAATGCAGGGGGTATACACATCACATCGCTCTTACTTTATTTATAGCATAAATCACTTCAATAATAATGCAACTGTGCCTTTAAAAACTTACTGTTAGTGTGAGAGAGGGGGAGATAGAATGAGACATAGTGTGAGGTGGAGGGATAGAATAAGAGAGAGATAGAGTGATACAGGGAGGGATAGAGTAAAGGAGAGAGAGAGTGTGAGAGGGAGGGATGCGGTGAGAGACGGAGGGATAGAGTAAGATGATGGGATTGATTGAGTGAGAGAGGGAAGGATAGTGTGAGAGAGGGAGAAATTGATTAAGAGAGGGAGGGGTACAGTGAGAGAGGAAGGGATACCATGACAGCAGCAGTGGTAGCGTGAGAGACGGACAAATTGATTGAGTGAAAGAAGGACGGATTGAGTGAGAGAAGGATTGATTGAGTGAGAGAGAGAGATAGAGTGAGGGAGGGAGGGTGAGATAGAGTGAAAGAAGGAGGGATGGTATGAGAGAGGGAGGGATTGATTGAGTGAGAGAGGTATGGTTAGAGTGAGAGAGGGAGTGATTGAGTAAGAGAGGGAGGGATAGAATGAGAGAAGTGGAATTGATTGAGTGAGGGAGGGAGGCACAGTGTGAGACAGCACGAGATAGAATGTATTAGAACAAGATAAAATCTGAATTCTATGAAGAATAAAGTGGATGTTCAGGTAGCGATAACAACTCTTAATTTCTCATACAAAATCCATCACCTCCTACTTCCCTGTATTAAACTTCATCTGCCACTTGTCTGCCTACTCCGCCAGCCTATCCACCTCCTCTAGCAGTCAATTGGCATCCCCCTCACTCGTTGCTACTCTGCTCATCGACAAATTCTGAAATCTTACTTGGTATTCTGTACGGATGGCACCTTGAACAAATTTTAAAAGCTCAACCCTGACCACGGATTATAGCTGATAAGGGGCCAGAGTGGAATGTCCTCTTGACTGTGACGTTTTGCTGTGTGGTAGTAAACTTGAAAATAAACTAAGAAGGAAGGCAGGACAAAGTGTGCGAGAGGGTTTGGAATGTATTCTCGAGTCTTGCCACATCGTAAAAGTGCTGGAGGAATTCAGCAGGTCCAAAAGTATCTGTGGAGAGGGAAACAGAATTAACATGTCAGTTCTGGAATGACTTTCTTTAAGAGTCTCCCCACAACTGATCTGGGGCATCACCCACTCCTCCCACCTTCTGGAAAATATGATTTGCGGGTTGATTCTCAATTATTACATTTCTCACTCAGCTCCTGGAGTGGAACTTCAACATAGATCGACATGGCTCAGGGGCAGAGAATCCACTGTGTGTGCTCGGAACTTACTGGCAGTCCAGCCATGATAAGTTGCACATGGACTGTGGGCTGATGCTGGAATAAGACGTGAAATTTGCAAAATTGTATGTTGCGATTTTTTTCTGCATTGACGTGCCAGGCAACAGTAGCCATGGTAACCATCCTGGGCATTACAGTCGAAGTTATGAGGCTTGTCCTCTCCATCTTTAATTCTATTTATTAGTTATCTTTGTCTTTGATTCAATAACTGAGGTTTTCCATCAACCAGCAGCTGAAAGACAGATGCTGAAAGTTCAGAGTGATAATACCAGGTTTTCTTGCACGCTGTTTGTGTCTTTTGCTTTACAGCTGTGACAGCAACATGTTACCCTGGCAACAGAATGTCATTCTCCTGCACGTGCCCAGATTGCTCAGGCTCCTGCTGTGCGCCTGGCATTCATGGCGTCTCATGGCGAAGGCATTGGAGGCCACACCCCTGCTCCCACCTCCCCTTTCGACTCAGTCCACAGAGCAGTGAGCACCAGGCTGTAATGGGGCATAGGGACAGTGGCGGGTGACAGGCGGAGAGCTCCTGTTGGATGATGCTGCTCATTGCACATCCAAGAACAGCGTGGAGGGAGTTTATTTCTGTCTGTCCTGGGGGTGCTTGATGGGGGCCAGTGTAGTGGGAGCTTCACTCTGTATCTGTCCTGTGCTGTGTATAGAGTCTTGGAGACGCGAAGAGTCATTGAAAAGTCAGCGAAGTTGGCGAATAGGTGGCAAATGAATTTCAGTGCAGAGGTGTGTGAGGCAGTGCACTTTGGTCAGAAGAACATTGAAAGACAATATAAAATAAGGGGTACAATTCTAAAGGGGGTGCAGGAGCAGAGACACCTGGGTATATATGTGCACAGATCATTGAAGGTTAGAGGATGGGTGCATGGAGCTCTTAAGACATACAGTGTTCTCGGCTTTACTAATAAATTTTAATAATAAAATAGAAGAGCAGAGAGGTTACATTGAACCGGTACAAGATACTTGTTAGACCTCACCTGGAGTACTGAGCGCCACATTTTTGGAAGAATGTGAATGCTCTGGAGAGAGTGTCGAAGTGATTTACCAGAATGTTTCCAGAAATTAGAAACTTCGGTGATGTAGATTGAAGAAGTTGGGGCCGTTCTCCCTGAAGAGGAGATTTGATCAAAGTTTTCAAAATCATGTGTGGGCTGGATAGTGTCGACAGGGAGAAGTGTGAGGGCATAAGTTAAAGTGATGTGAAAATGAAGAGAGACCTTTTTCACATAATGAGTGGTTAGGGTCTGGAATGCAGAGCCTGGAGGTGTTGTGGAGGCAGGTTCAATTGAGGCACTGGATAGTTATTTAAATAGAAACAACGTTTAGTGTTATGGGGAAGCAACTAAGTCATGATGCTCATTCAGAGACCCAGTACAGAGCCAATGGGCTGAATGGCCTCCTTGAGCAGCATACCAATTCTGTGGTTCCTGTATCAATCGGACTCCTCTGTTGTGCTGTACATGGCCTTCACCTTTCTGTGTGCTTGTGGAACAGGCTGTTCTGGGTGATTCATTAAACACAATGATCCGCAGCTGACAAATGATTGTCTTTGCTTTGCCTCCCAGGATGAGAGGCAGAAACCACAGGAAGCTTCCATGGGCAATAAACAAAATAACAGACTGTCAGGATGAAAATAACTCTCTTCTGGAGGTGGCTCTGAACCTGACTGAGTAACAGGCAGGAACAAATCCCACACCACCCTGTGAGAGATCTCCTTCCACACTGTGTTTGATGGGAACAGTGTAGAAAGAGCTTTACTCTGTATCTAACTCTGTGCTGTCCCTGTTCTGGGAGTGTATGTTGGGGACAGCGTAAAGACAGCTTTACTCTGTATCTTACTCCGTGTTGTCCCTGTCCTGTGAGTGTTTGTCCCTCCCTGTCTCACACAATCATCCTTCCCTTAATCTGTCCACACCCCCCGCCCCCCCCACTCAGTCAATCCCTCTGTATCTTTCTCTCTCTGTGTCTCTTACTACAACAACAACATCAACTCACATTGATAGAGCACTTTTAACAATGTAATTGTACTACAGTTGGCTCTAATGAAGGAAAGGTTTGATCAATATTGCAGAAATCTTTTGATACAGGGTCAACTATAACTGTTTGTTAAACTATAGTAAAGATTTAGTGTATATTTTGGTGATGCAGACTTGGTGGCTGGGAGGGCCAGTTCTGTAGTCTATGGTTTTATGGTTCTGTGAAAACCAGCCTCTGGTGGTAATGTATTGTTGGACTGGATGAACACAGCAGGCCGTGTTCCTCCAGCTTCACACTGTGTTATCTCCGACCTCAGCATCAGCAGTTCTTACTATCTCTGGTAGTAATGTGATCTTACATCACTTCCTGATGACGACGTGAACTATCCTATTTACATGTGATTCCATCTCGACACAAGTTTCTGACTCAACCCATTGCATAACATGTTGTTATTTATATCCCTTTGTGTGACAGTCACATGTCTCAAAATGTTTAGCTTCTACCCCCTGTGTCCTACACATATTCAGGAGCTGACACGGAGAAACATAGGATTACATGGGATCTACAGCATAGAAATGAGGCCACTCGCTCCAAACTTGCTCCACCTGAGAGCCTCTGCCCATCTTCCACTGAAATCCACCACCCTAGTCCGTCTCTCTTATGTACTTTTTAGTTTCCCCCTAAACACATCAATACTGTTCACTTCGACCACTCCCTGTAGGAGTGAGCTCCAAATTATCTCTGCTCTCCATGTGAAGTGCTGTCTCCTGAATTCCCTGTTGGATTTCTTGGGGTCTATGTGATACTGACGGTGTCTAGTTGTAGTCTTCCCCACAAGATGAAATATTTTCTCTCTGTCCACTCCATCAAATCCTCCCGACATTTTAAAGACCTAAATGAGGTCACCTCATGGCCTTTTTCCAAAAGACAATTCACCTATCCTGTCCACTCTTCCTTCATTCGTAAACCCACAGATTCCTGGGATCTCCCTTTGTAATTCTTCTCTGCACCATCTCTATCTCGCAAAAGTACTAATTGGTGCCGTGTGCAGCACCTTCTCTGTCAGTTGCAGCTCTGTGCATCTCATTCCCACTTTTGGAACAGTAGGTTATAGGATTGAGTCCCACTCCATAAATTTCAACAGATACTCCACGCTGACTTTTTCAGTGCTGCACTGAGGGAGCACTGGAAATCTCTTTGTTGGAAGGATTGGGGTGGACACCCTTAAAGAGAAGCCCAGTCTTCGGTATGTTAGCAGAAGCTGGTATATGTACATTCCAGAGAGATATCTGACTCCCTAGATTCCACGCAAGGTCTCCTTTCCATGGGATCACTCACATCATCAAAGCAGGTGCGTCACTCTCATTTTTCCATACATTAACCCTTTCAGACCATTATACTACATCTCCCTTCAAGTCTTTGTCCTTATTAATACAGCAAACTTTGCTTTAACTGACACCTTATGAACTGGCAGTCTCGATAAGCCAGCAAAGACTATATACCTCAAATACCGCAAAGCTGAATGTATTATTCTGTCCAATTATCATAGATTTTTAATTTTATTTGCCTCAAAGAGTCAGAGGTGACTGAATTGAAACCTATAAAATCCTGACCGGGTGAACGTGGGAAGGATGTTTCCTGTTGGGGTAGAATCTAGAACTAGGGGTCATAATTTAAAAATAAGGGGTCACCCATTGAAGACAGAGATGGGGAAACTTTTTTTTGTTACTTTCAGAAGTTTGTGAATCTTTAGAATTCCCTTCCTCAAAAGGCAGTGGGTGAAGAATCTTTCAATACTTTTAAAGGCAGATGTAAAGGTAAAGTCACCATAGTCCCACCTTCTCATTACAGAGAGCTGACCAGTGGTGGATTAGCCTGAGGGTCACCATTCCTCTGGCGAGTGGCAAGGTTGAGAAGGAGAGGCCTTCACAGTCACCTCAAACATTGCAGGAATAGAATCCATGCTGTTGGCATCACAAACCAACCATCAAGTCAACTGGGCCAAGCAACTCCCTTGGTTAAGCTCAAAGCAGCCATGATTTTATTGAATGGGGGAGTAGGCCTGAAGGGCTGAGTGGCCTGCTGTTGGTCCTTGTTTGATCTATGAGTGCTCTCTGTCTCCTCTCATCCGACTGTAAGGTCACACAACATGACCATGAGATAATCAGGACATCCACTTTAGTGTCCAGATCAATAAATAATCGAGTCTTAGATTTCATTGTAACTTGTGGGATCTCCTTGTGCCTTTAAAGTGGTGACCACCCCTTTGTAAAACCCCCACTTGACCGTGGAGAGTTTGGGATAGTCTGAGTGAATGACAGTGTATAATTGTAAATCTTTCTTTGGATTTCTCACAGATTGACTGAAAGGCCAATGTGTCAAACAGTGTCTTTGGTCAGCCAAGGACTCTGTTTACCCACTGTCAATGTCAGATATTCCGATTAGGAATCCTGATCTTCTGACCTGTGGTCATCTCACTCTTGGCGGCTCTGCACTACATGATCCCACAGTCTGATCTCAGTCTAATTCCTGATACAAAGCCTCCAAACCTCTGATCCTTATCTCATTGTGCCATTGCTGAAAGCAAGAAAACACCAGCAGCTGGGAGGTCATGTCAATGACCTCACACAGTAAACAGTCCCTGCAGCTGGATCCCTGCAATGACAAAGAACGAAAGAATAAAGTTATACCACACCCTGCTGGAGAGAGAGGGAGAGAGAGAGAGAGAGAGAGAGAGAGAGACACAGACAGACAGAGAGATAAAGAGAGATAAAGAGTCTGTTCCTCGCCCGGTGTAAAATATGAGCTGCATTCTCACATTGTGATTATGTGCCTATAGCCATTTTACAGGGATACCCTATTTGGGGGTAATGTTCTGAGGGTAAATTATAATGAGGAAATGTTATCATGGGGATATCACAACAGGACATCTTGCCTGAGCACCAGGATATTATCAAAGGGGGACAATATCACAGGGATATTTCACAGGTGGATATTATCATAGGGGACAAAATAACAGAAGGACAATGTCATGAGGCATATTATCACAGGGGGATATTATCACAAGAGGACAATATCATAAGGGACAGTATCACAGGAGGACAGTATCACAGGAAGATAATATCACAGGAATATTATCAAGGGGATATTATCGCAGGAAGAGAATATCACAGGAGGATATTATCACAGAGGGGCAATATCACAAGAAGACAATATCACTGGGAGGGCAATGGCCCAGTGGTATTATTGCTGGACTGTTAATTCAGAGACCCAGGTAATATTCTGGGGACCTGGGTTCAAATCCCACCATGGCAGCTGGTGGAAATTGATTTCGATAAATATCTGGAATTAAGAATCTAATGATGACCGTGAATCCATTGTCGGTTGTTGGAAAAATCCATCTGTTTCACTAATGTCCTTTAGGGAAGGAAACTGCCATCCTTACTAGACCTTCTCGCTCCCATGGGTCTGGTTGTTATCTAGTTATTTGCCACAAAACACAAGTATCCACAATATATCCCCAAGCAATGGGGTAGGGTGATAAACTGGCACCATATTTGCTTTGTACTATTTAAAACCAAAAGGTAGCATTACATACGGCAATTAGCCTTTAACAAATTAGCTCAAGTGCCAAGTTAGCACATGTGAGATTTGTGGCTGTACTGTCACTTTAAGTGGTGTATTTTGTCCTTTTATATTAATGAAGAAAAGTTGAGACAGAGGTAAAAGGTGGTCTGCTCAAAGCCAATAAAGTGAACAGTTTATGAGGTCTTGGGTTTTTATTTAGGTTGGGATAATAGAAGCAGCCTGAATGGGTGGAGTCAAGCTCTCACAGCACATTTTTTAGTTTTAGCTTTCAGTAGTTGCTGGGGTCTTAAAGTTGGATGTGGAAGCTGTCTTTCCTCTTTCTGTTATGGCTAAAAGCTGGGGTTCTCTTCCTGCTGTTAGGATTGCATTTGAGAAAACTGTTTTACTGAACTTGCCTTTGCCATGGGTGTGTTGCTGGGATGTTACTATTTTGGAACAGTTAATTAGCAGAATTTAATAAATATATTATTTTTCTAAGCATTTCAGTGGAGTTACAGTTAAGCAAATTCTTTATTTTAAATTTTTTCTGCGTTTTAACCGTAGTATAAAACTAAAGTATGTTTTGCTTAAAATCGAGTAGTTTGACCAATCGAATTGCGTCTGGAATGCAACGCCTTCCACTTACCTTTAGAATAAGAATAAGTCAGGGTCGAGACTATCTTCTCAACATATTTTGAGGGTGTTTGATTTGGTCCATAACAGATTAAATAGTTGTTTCCAGGACAACAGATTTCTGGACAGCAATGAAGTGGTTAGTTCATGCCTCTATGACAAACCATATGACTCTAACACATTACTGTATATTCAACAAACTTTAGCATGAAGATCCAACTGGGTTTGATACATTTCCCACATGGTGCTATTAGCAAACTTCCAAACCATGTTGGCGAGAAACAAATTTGCTAAATCTCTATGTGCTAATGGTTTAGTCCATAAAACAGATAATTTGATCGCTTCTTTCGTTAACTGCCCAGCCTTAGCAATCTTATTTCATAGCACCTCAATATCCATAGAATTTAATGCACTTACTCCTGCTTTCAATAAGGCAGCAACCATTTCATTTTGTGTTACCTTCTTTATATATTTCAAAAATATATTTTATTCATAAAAATATCCTTATATACATACGTAGTCACTAAAACAGTTTGGTTCTGCCTGCTCCTGCCCCACCGAACTCATTTCCACCTACCTAGACTCCATTTTCACCCCCTTGGTCCAGGAACTCCCTACCTACGTCCGTGACACCACCCACGCCCTCCACCTCCTCCAGAACTTCCAATTCCC
>JAHRHZ010000124.1:685456-715565 GCA_024137785.1 Ginglymostoma cirratum | reverse complement strand
TCTGCTCCCCACCTACTCATGCATCTGTCCAGACGCACCTTAAATGAATCTACCGTGCCTGCCTCTACTACCTCTGCTGGCAACGCGTTCCAGGCACCTACCACCCTCTGTGTAAAGTACTTTCCACGTGTATCCCCCTTAAACTTTTCTCCTCTCACCTTGAACGCGTGACCCCTCGTTATTGAATCCCTCACCCTGGGAAAAAGCTTATCTCTATCAACCCTGTCTATACCCTTCATGATTTTGAAGACCTCAATCAGGTCCCCCCTCAATCTCCTTTTTTCTAATGAAAACAATCCTAACCTACTCAACCTCTCTTCATAGCTAGCACCTTCCATACCAGGCAACATCCTCGTAAACCTTCTCTGTACCCTCTCCAAAGCTTCCACATCCTTTCGGTAATGTGGCGACCAGAACTGTACACAGTATTCTAAATGCGGCCGAACCAAAGTCTTGTACAATTTTAACATGACCTGCCAGCTCTTATACTCAATACCCCGTCCGATGAAGGCAAGCATACCATATGCCTTCTTGACCACTCTATCCACCTGTGCAGCCACCTTCAGGGTACAATGGACCTGAACTCCCAGATCTCTCTGCTCATCAACTTTTCCCAAGGCTCTTCTGTTTACAGTATTGTTCGCTCTAGAATTAGACCTCCCAAAATGCATCACCTCACACTTGCCCGGATTGAACTCCATCTGCCACTTCTCCACCCAACTCTCCAGTCTATCTATATTCTCCTGTATTCTTTGACAATCTCCTATGCTTTCTGCTACTCCCCCAATCTTTGTGTCATCTGCAAACTTACTGATCAGACCACTTATGCCCTCTTCCAGATCATTTATGTATATCACAAACAACAGTGGCCCCAGCACTGATCCCTGTGGAACACCACTGGTCACCTTTCTCCATTTCGAGAAACTTCCTTCAACTACTACTCTCTGTCTCCTGTTGCTCAACCAGTTCTTTATCCACCTAGCTAGAACACCCTGTACACCATGTGACTTCACTTTCTCCATTAGTTTACGATGGGGAACCTTATCAAACGCCTTACTAAAGTCCATGTAGATGACATCTACAGCCCTTCCTTCATCTATCAACTTGGTCACTTCCTCAAAGAACTCTATTAAGTTAGTAAGGCATGATCTCCCCTGCACAAAACCATGTTGCCTATCACTGATAAGCCCATTCTTTTCCAAATATAAATAGATTCTATCCCTCAGTACCTTCTCCAGCAACTTTCCCACCACTGACGTCAGGCTTACTGGTCTGTAGTTACCAACATTGTACTCCATCTGCCAGACCTTTGCCCACTCACTTAGACTATCTATATCTATCTGCAGACTTTCAGTGTCTTCTGCACACTTTGCTCTATGACTCATCTTAGTGTCATCTGCAAATTTTGATATACCACACTTAGTCCCCGACTCCAAATCATTTATGTAAATTGTAAACAATTGTGTCGCAACAGTGATCCCTGAGGCACACCACTAGCCACTGACCGCCAACCAGAAAAACACCCATTTACCCCTACTCTTTGCTTTCTACTAGTCAACCAATCCTTTATCCATGCCAATACATTACTTGTAATACCGTGCGACTTTATCTTATGTAGCAGCTTTTGGTGTGGCACCTTGTCAAATGCCTTCTAGAAATCCAGATACACCACATCCACAGGTTCCCCATTGTCCACCATGCAAGTAACGTCCTCAAAGAATTCCACCAAATTAGTTAAACATGACCTACCCTTCATGAACCCATGCTGGGTGTTCCCAATAGGACAATTTATATCCAGATGTCTTGCTATTTCTTCCTTAATGATAGATTCAAGCATTTTCCCCACTACCAAAGTTAAGCTAACTGGCCTAAATTTAGCTGCTTTTTGTCTACTTCCTTTTTTAAACAGTGGTGTCACATTGGCTGTTTCCCAATCTGCGGGAACCACCCCAGAGTCCAGTGAAGTTTGGTAAATAATTACTAGTGCATTTGCTATTTCCCCCATCATCTCTTTTAGTACCCTGGGATGCACTTCATCAGGGCCAGGAGACTTGTCTACCTTTAGCCCCATTAGCTTGCCCAGCACTGCCTCCTTAGTGATAATGATAGTTTCTAGATGTCTAGATAGTTTCAAGAAAAAAAATCTCCAAGAGAAAACTGTAATTATCTAATTCTGTCTACACTTTGATTTTATTGGATATATTCCATTTCTCTAAACCAAGGTGAATCATTCCCATTTCCATTTGTTGCCGTCTCACTTTTTTCCCATCACTTCATGACCAAAAAGCATTTATCTGCACTGTAGGGATTCTATGATTCTCTGGTAGATTTTGCCTTCCTCAAACTCTCTGACATTGGTTTTCTCAGATTTTAAGATGAGCAAATCTTATTATCTGGAATTAACGATTCACTCATATGTTACAATCAGATTTGGAAGTTCACTCTGCCCAGATAATGAAATTTCAAGAACAATAATTCAAACATAACGGTTTTAAAATCTTCCCAAGGGCCCTTTCTTTAAACTGAATACAACATACAACATAATACAATGTTTTAAGGAAAGAGGAGCTAAGTTTCGCCTTTTAACTAAATTTCCATACTTCATTTGGTTCCATACGACTGCAGCCAATTCCAAGAGGTAAATTTGTAACCAAGCCCTTGAGAAACTCGTTCTACATAAACACTCTGTAGCAGGGTTTCTTTACACAATCACTGATCATTCCTTACAGGGACATCAACTTAAAGCCTCTCAAGCTCCAGGGAGGAAAACACACAAACAACACAAGACAACATGTTGGCAGCCAACAAACAAAAACACAAACGAACCAGATCACAAAGGGTTAACAGTGAGTTCGGAGACTGTGGCCACTCGAGGAATTCGCATCCATGCAGAAAAGATTTATTAACCTTGAGCCAAAGCAAAAGCTCATCTCTCTCTCTCACTCCCCTAAAGTTTGTGAACATTTTCTTCCTTTACTCATAGTGAGAGTTTTACATCCAATGATTTACTTTCCAGAACCAGCAGATATAGTGCATCATCAGGATCATTACTTTGGCCAATTATTTGTTATTGGTGTCCTATATGATTACCTTTTATTCAACTATTGGTCACGTTAGCTAGGCTTTTCCCAGGCATGTCATGCCCATGGGGGCCACTCTCAGGGCTTGTAGCTGCCACGTGTAGCTGACTTTCAACCATGCAAAAGGTTGTAACAATGCCCTTTATCTTCACACAAATAATTCACTGTCTACCACTCTTGGATATCATAGGGATCAGTGGAATGAATGGAACGTAGGAGGTTGATGAGTGACATTATGGAGTTTATAAAACCATGAGGGTCATGGGATAGGGTGAATAACCAGGGTCCAAATCTAGGAAGAATAGGTTTAAGGTGAGAGGGGAAACGTTTTCACACAGAAGATGGAATGAGCTACCAGATGAAGTGGTGGAGGCTTGTACAATTACAATGTTTAAAAGATACTTGGACAGGTGCATGGCTAGGTAAGGTTTAGAGGGATATGGGTCAAATGAAGGCAAATAGGACTAGTTCAGTTTCGGAAACCTGGTTGGCATGGACGAGTTGGGCTGAAGGGCTTATTTCTATGCTGTATGACTCTATGATTCAAGTTCATTCAACACCCATACTCCACTTGCAGTATCAAAGAGTCCATTGTCAATATCTCTCTTTCAACAAAGAGCGCACTTTTATTGGAATTACCTTTCAAGTTTCTCCCACTTATTTTGGCAGATGTTGGCAACTTGAGTCTCCCCTGCCAGCACAACTGTTATTGCAGGCCGTGCAGCAGTCAACGTACTGTTCACCTCCTTTAATTCTCACAAACGCCAAGCCAATGTACAGCAGCATCTAGTCAGCAGAACCCACCCTTTGGACAATACTGTTGGTTTATTTTGAGAAACCTACTTCCTCCAGGCTGTCATCTCCTCATGGAGTGGCCCCTTGGCATTTTGCTGTAAATTGCAACTCCCCCAACCGAAAGTGCGAGGGCCCCAACCCAGCCAATCAGTTTGCTAACACACCGAACCCATCATGAGAATACCAACTCAGGACACAGAATGTTTCCCCAGTCCTTGTTCTCCTTGAGGATTTTACACAGAATCTGATCCCAGCGCCAAATGTATTGTTAGGCTGTAAGAACCTGCAGGACTCTTTAAAGTCTGATCAAAATAAATACAGCAAGACACGTGCACTTCAATACTTTGTAAACGTATTCACTTAATCTAATATACAATATACACAAACTTAATGTAATATATTTTATTATATATAAATATAACATATATACAAACTAATGAGTGAATCTATTATCTTAATCTATTTTATACATGTGCAAACTAATGCGTCTCACTGTCTCGTCTTCACACAGGACTTTGGAGCTCCATCTCATATTCTATGGGTCTCATGAACCCCAGGCAAATGGTGAAGGTCCAATGAGTGGGACAGCATTCCTGATATTAATACTATTCTGGTTATGTGCTACATCGTCCTTTCGTGATCCTGTCAGCACTTTTCCAGGCATTCCACTGTGCAGAAACTAAGTGAAAAACATCTCCAGGCGGCTCCGTGTTTGCTACAATAACAGAACGGTCCCACAGACAATCACGCAGTTACCTCCCAGTTAAAACTGGCTGTTTTCTCTTCTCCTGAACTACCACCGTACGGCAGTAGCACTTATTTTCTCCCCACATATCCCGTGGTTGTGTGTTCAGTGGCTCAGTAAAAAGACACTGTTGTATGAGAATTTTATCCAATATTTCCACCACCATATGGCCCTGGCTGGCTTTTTTCTTACACCAGGCCTATTTTCATGTATCTTTTCACTTTGTTTCAATTGCTGATTGTCATGTCCAATTAACTCTTAACAATCTGGTTTGGACAAGGCCAGAAGTCACATGACACCAGGTTATAGTCCAACGTGTGACTTCTGACCTTGTCCAACCAGTCTAACACTGGTACCTCCATGTCAATGGCTACCATCTGGTTTGGAGGTTCTCTTTGAAGAACAACACTACACAGGGGGACAATATCACCTGAGAATATTATCACAATGATACTATCATGAGGTCATTTTCGTGGAGACACAGCAGATAATGTCACAATAGGATAATAACACGGGGATATTATCGTAGGGATGTTAACATACAGTCATAGAGTCATAGAGTAATACAGCATGGAAGCAGGCCCCAAATTGGTCCATGCTGACCACGGTGCCCACTCAGCCAGTTCCATTTGCCCACATTTGGTCCATATCCCTCTCAACCCTTCCCCGTTCATGTACCTATCCAAATTTTTTTTTAAATGTTGCTATTGTAACTGCCTCCACCACTTCCTCCGGCAGCCCATTCCATACGCGCACCACTCTCTGCGTGAAGAATTTGCCCCTCAGGTCCTTCGTAAATCTTTCCCCTATCACCTTAAACCTGTGCCCTCTAGTTTTCAATTCCCCATCCCTGGGAAAAAGACTATATGCATTCATCCTATCTATGCCCCTCATGATTTTATACATCTCAATAAGATGGTGGATAAAATTTTTTATCATAAAATCCCGAAAGTGTGGAAACACACCCTTCGGTCCAACCAGTCCACACCGACCCTTGGAGCATCCGACCCAGACCTATCCCCTTATAACCCAACTAAGCTACACATCCCTGAACACTATGGGGTAATTTAGCCTGGCCAATCCACCTAACCTGCGCATCTTTGGACTGTGGGAGGAAACCAGAGTACCTGGAGGAAAACCATGCAGACATGGGGAGAACGTGCAAACTCCACACGGACAGTTGCCCGAGGGTGGAGTCGAACACAAGTCCCTGGTGCTGTGAGGCAGCAGTAGTTAGATGAATTAGCCATGGGATATGCAGGGTGGGGGGTGCTGGGTAGGATGCTGAATTGGGGGGGGACCTCAGTGTGGACTTGATGGGCCAAATGGTCTGCTTGCACACTGTAAGGATTCTGTGGACCAACCGTTTCCAGGCACTAGGCCAGAAAACCTTTTTTGAACTGCCTACAACATTTTGCCTTAAATAAGGAGACCAATACTGCGGATGTAGTCTTGCCAGTGGCCTGTATAACTGGAGCATAACCTCCCTATTTTTACGTTCAATTCCCCTCACAATAACGTGGCGTTTGAGGAAGGAAGGTCGCGGCAAAGACATTAAGCTTCAACCTCACGTCAGTTTGCCAAAATAATCCCGTTCCGACTGGATAAGGCCGTGCTGTGCAGCTTCCATTTCCCGCATTCCCTGTGGAGAAATTCAGCTCAGTCAGAGCGCAAGCCTAGGACGGCGATTTAAAATACAAGGAGCTCATTCGGAAGGCCGGGTGACCTGTGGTTGTTCCAGCAGGTGCTGGGGTGACACATTAACAGCGTGAGAAATACATAATTTATCCCTAGCTCATTTCTGTTTTCTTTCTAAACCACAACCCCCCTTAAAAGCTGCAAAACCTAAGCCACCAGTGCCTCAGCTGCAATGCAATGCATTTCAGATTCATTAGGAGCTGGCCCAAGTGTTGACCTCCTACAGGTTAACGGTAGGACTATGCGTGGGAGCTCTGACTCAGCACACAAGCCAACTGCCATTCACCCTACAACACTGCCCAAATCTTCCAGCTTTCGTTGCCTCCACCATCCATTCTTCCGGCAATCTCCAGCTCAGCTGAAACGCTGCTTCCTGGGTCCTAAAGTGCACCTTGCCCCTCCCCTGCTCCCTAACCTCCACAGCCTTCCAGTCAAGAGATGCCCTAATTTTCAAACGCCAACTCTTGTTTTCCAATCCCTCCCAAACCCCTACGCTCCACCAGCCCCACGACCAAAACTGGAAAGGGTACAACAACGCATGTTACCGAGGCTGGATTGGCTGGGACTTTCTTCTCCTCAGAGCACAGGGGTGACCTTATAGAAGTTTATAAAATCATGACGGGTACAGATAAAGTGAATAGCCAAGGTCTTTCCCCTAGGGAAGGGGAATCCAAACTTGAAAGCATGGGTTTAAGGTGAGTGGGGAAAGATTTCAAAGGGACTTAAAGGGTCTGTGGAATGAGCTGCGAGGTGAAGTGGTGGAGGTAGGTACAATTACAACATTTAAAGGACACTTGGACAGGTACATCGATAGGAAAAGTTTAGAAGGGTATGGTCGAAACACAGGCAAATGGGGCTAGTTCATTTTAGGAAACCAGGTCAGCATGGACGAGTTGGGCCGAAGGGCCTGTTTCCCTGCTGTTTGAATCTGTAATCCTGCGAGATCTGTGTTCCTCTCTGATCCTGGCCCCTCCAACCCCCCACCGCCCACCCCCGTCTCAAATACTGCTGGCTGTGCCTTCAGCTACTGAGACCGAAACCACCCTCCAACCCCTGCCCAACATCTCTCCATCCATCGACCTCAGATTACTTCTTGCAGCAGGATTTTAATTAAAATGAGCGCAGGGTTTAGGCCCGAAACGTCAAGTTTTCCTGCTCCTATGATGCTGCTTGACCTGCTGTGTTCATCCAGCCCCATGCTTGTTATCCCTTGATTCTGTTTTGGTCCCTGTTTGACCTCAAGCGGTTTTAATTTTAATCCACATTGTGTTTTATTTTTGAGTTCAGAGTTGCGAAATGTGGATCACCTTGCTTCACAATATTCCTGTCACGCACCTTGCCACGTTTTGTCACACGGCAGCTATATAAATGCATATTGCTGTTCTTGCAGTGACCCAGAGTTACTGTGGATTTCGCAAAAAAAAATCTCCAGGACAATGAAACTGAGGAGATAAAGCAAAGAGCTGGGAAAGTAAATGTTTTATTTTATCCAGGGTTAGTACAGTTATCCCCATCTCAATTTCACACAGATTGGAAATATTAAGACTACAGGCCAAGTGGTGCTGGGGCGGGGGTTTAGTAGATAGATGCTTGATGGCTGACATGGACTTGATAGACTGAAGGACTTTTTTCTGTGTTGTAAATAATGGAATTTACTTGAATGGAGCTGCCTCAGTTTTAATCTTAGCACATCACTGATTGGAAACAATGGCTCACATTACTGTGGTGCTGACCTCCTGCTCTGCTACTGTCAAAGTGTACACTTTGCAGCAACTATTAAACAGGCCTCACTGGGGCAGCTCTGCACTAGCAACAGCACTGCATCTGGATATCCTCAGGCTTGTCTTCAACACTTTATGACTAAATGCAACCCTACTCACTCTCTCCTAATCAACATCCTGTAACTCCACTCTGTGCTTGCCTCAAGATCTTCTCCCTCTGTTCGGTTCTTCCGCTCTCTCTTGCAGCCCTCTTCCCCTTCCTTTGTCCCTATCATAGAATCCCTACAGTGTGGAAACAGGCCCTTCGGCCCAACAAGCCCACACCGAAACTCAGAGCATCCCCCCACAACCCACCCAATCTACACCTCCCTGAACACTACAGGCAATTTAGCATGGCCAATCAACCTAACCTGCACATCTTTGGACTGTGGGGGAAACCAGAGCACCCGGAGGAAACCCACGCAGACACAGGGAGAACGTGCAGACTCCACACAGACAGTCACCCGAGGCTGGAATCGAACCCGAGTCTCTGGTGTTGTGAGGTAGCAGTGCTAACCACTGTGCCACCGTGCCGCCCTAAATTGCAACATCTCAAATTCTTTACCTCCTTCCTGCTCTCTCACACCCCATTCCTTCCCACTGCCCTCTCACACGCACTCTCCAACTGCCCTCTCACAATTTTCCTCCCTCCCAGTGCCCCCATCACAAACTCTCCCCTTCCATTGCCCTGTCACACTCTCTCACTCGTTCAGCTCAATCACATCCTCTCACACCTTTCCACAGCACCCTCACGCTCAATGTCTTCCATTCCCCTCCCTCTAACTTTCTTTCACTCTCTCCTTCCTGAACTGGCCCACTGACAGTGCAGCACTCCCTCAGTATTGACCCTCCGACAGTGCGGCACTCTCTCAGTACTAACCATCCGACAGGGCAGCACTCCCTCAATACTGACATCTGCATCTATTTCTGCTGGTGGCTCTCGATCCCTCCCATGACCATAAAGATGTGCAGGTTAGGTGGATTAGTCATGGTTTATATGGGGTTACAGGTGTTGGTGGGATGCTCTTGGGAAGGCCAGTGCAAACCCAATGGGCTGAATGGCCATTTTCTGTGTCTGTGTGGAGTTTGCACGTTCTCCCTGTGTCTGCTTGGGTTTCCACCGGGTGCTCCGGTTTCCCCCACAGTCCAAAGATGTGCAGGTTAGGTTGATTGGCCATGCTAAATTGCCCATACTGTTCAGGGAGGTGTAGATTGGGTGGGTTGTGGGGGGATGTGTCAGGGTGGGATGCTCTGAGTTTCGGTGTGGACTTGTTGGGCTGAAGGGCCTGTTTCCACACTGTAGGGATTCTATGACAGGGACAAAGGAAGGGGAAGGGGATGCTCTTGGGAAGGCCGGTGCAGACCCAATGGGCTGAATGGCCATTTTCCACACTGTGGGGATTCTATAGGTTGTGGGTGGATTCTGCCTAGGGTGAGAATTTTGAACTTCGATGTGGAAGTTCTTCCCTTCAGAAATGGGGATCTTTTGGAATTCTGTACACCTGAAGGTTCTGTATTCCCCATCACCGAACCAAGCTGGAGACATAGAAATTGGCCAATATGGTGAAGGTGAGGTGTTGGGGACGGGGAATTTAAAGTTTTGGAAAAGGTGGAGGGCATGGGTTTTGTCATGAATGTAGATGGGGAGTCTCTGGACCAAAGGGGAAAGAATGGAGTTGAGGTAGGAGGAGATGAGCTCGGTGGAGCAGGAGCAGGCAGAAACAATGGGTTAACCAGGGCAGCTGGGTTTATGGATTTTGGGCAGGAGATAGAAACAGGCAGTACAGGGTTGAGAAAGTACCAGGCTGGAGGCTGTGGACTAAAGCTCCTTTCACCCACCCTCCTACAAAAATATTATCCCATCTTGTCAACTCCTCCGCCTCTGCCGCATCTGCTCCCATGATGAAGCATTCCCCTCCAAGACATCTCAAATAGTGTCCAATTTTACAGGCTGTCATTTCCCCTCCAGCGCCAGGGACCTGGGTTTGATTAAGGATTCCCTCAACTGCGTCTCCCCCATTTCTCACACTTCTGCCCTCAAAACCCCTGCCCCCAATAAAAATACAAATAGTGTCACCCTAGTCCTCACATACCAGCCCACCAACCTCTGAATCCAATGCATCATGCTCCCACATTCCTGCCACCTACAATCAGACCCCTACCCACCAAAAAGATATTTCCTTCCCTACCCCTGTCCGCTTTCCACAGGGAACGTTCACTTTGCAACTCCTTCGTCAGCTCTACACTCCCCGCCAACCCCTTCACCACCCTCGGCACCTTTCCCTGCAACCGCAGGAGGTGCTACACCTGTCTCTACACCTCCCCCTCTCACCTCCATCCAAGGCCCCAAACAATCCTTCCAGATCCGGTAGAGATTCACCTGCACTTCATCCAACCTTATCTATTGCATACATTGCTCCTGATGTGGTCTCCTCAATATTAGGGAGACCAAACACAGACTCGGGGACCAGTTTGTGGAACATCTGTGTGTTGCACGCACCAACCAACCCAACCTTCCAGTTGCTTTAACTCCCCCTTCCACTCCCCTGGTGACATGTCCATCCTTGGCCTCCTCCACTGTCAGACTGAAGCCAAATGTAAATTGGGGGAACAACACCTCATATTTTGCCTTGAGAGCTTATAGCCCAAGGGCCTGAATATTGATTTCACCAGCTTCAAAATCCCTCCACTCCCAGCCTTATCTCATGTCCCAACCTATCCATCTTTCTACTCACGTAACCGCTCCACCCTTCCCACTGACCAATCACTATAACCCCCTACCTGCATCACCATCCCACCTACCTTTCCCCAGCACCATTCCTCTCCCTCTATTTATTTCTGGGCTTCCCTTCCCCCTACTCAATCCAGACGAAGGGTCTCGGCCCAAAAAGTTGACTTTCCTGCTCCTCTGATGCTGTGTTTGTCCAGCTCCATGTTTATTGAGCCTGGCTTTCAGCATCTGCAGTCCTCATTGTCTCCTTGTCGGATATGTAATTCTTTAAGACATCAAGAAATATGCAAATAACACTGGAGAATGGAGTTAATGTGTGTGATTAACCACAATCCAGCAGTGTTACCCAGCATGCCAATGGGCCGGATGTCCCCCATCTCTAGTCCTATTTCCTATTAAGCTTTCAGTATCTGTCCTGGTAGCTGTGTCTCTCTGCTGTGAGTCCTGTGGTTTGACATCCTTTGGGCAGCACGGTGGCTCAGTGGTTAGCACTGCTGCCTCATAGCGCCAGGGACCTGGGTTTGATTCCACACTCAGGCGACTGTCTGTGTGGAGTTTGTGCATTCTCCCCGTGTCTGTGTGAGTTTCCTCCGGGTGTTCTGGTTCCTTCCCATGATACAATGATGTGTAAATTAGGTGGAGTGGCTGTGCTAAATTACCCCATAGTGTCTAGGGATGTTCAGGCTAGGTGGATAGGAAATGCAGGGTCGCAGGGATGCTCATCGGAGGGTCAGTGTGGACTTGATGGGCCAAAAAGCCTGCCTCAACATGGTAGGGATTTTATGATCTCTCTGATTCTGGGCCTGGACTTCCAGATGTCTTCATGGTTCTGGGGAGCGAAGGTCCATTCCTGCAGAGGAGCTGGGCTGATCCCTCTGGAGCTGGGAAGGTGAGGAGATAGAATTGAGGTGTCCATGATATTGGAAAGGCTTCTGACCCAGAGAAACTGCCTTGAGTGACAGGAGAATCAGGAAGCAGCGGGACACTGTTTGAACAGAGTCAGCCATAGGGTGAGAAAAGAGATGACCGAAGACATTTACCCAGTGAGCTGTTGTGATGGGGAACACATTGTCTGGAAATGGAACCAGATTCAGTGATAACTAGCCGAAGGGAATTGAATTATTGCTGCAACTGAAAAAATGTACAGGACTGGCTCTTGTTGGCGTGGCAGTTTCGGTGTGAGGGGCAGAATGGCCTCCTAGGCTGTGATACTTGGAGTCCACCAACTGGCCTCATAACCTTGCGCCCTGTGGTGTCCAGAAGGACAAAGGCTGAAGGAACCCCTCTGAGCCACATGCCAACTTGATCTGGAACAACACTCCCACACTCAATTTTACTGGCACACCATTAAGATCAGGATTCAGATCTGGCTGCTGTCCCAGATGAGGGCTAATTGATTTTAATGTCACTCTTGGAAGGGAAAGGAGGAATGGGGAGATAAGATGCCAACGCGTCCTCCTCCTCCTAACCACCAGCTTCACTCAACATGTTATAAGCAAGGCTCTGCCCTCCACCGATAAACAGAAAGACAAGGTGGAAACATCATCAAGGCAGCTCTGCCATTGTCCGAGGCCAGGACAGAGCAAGGGTTGGGAGGGGGAGCGGAATGTGGTATCACGGGGGGCAATTGTTAACTCAGTGTCTCTCTCTCCACGCACACTGCCTGACCTGCTGTACATCCAGCTCAGTTTTTTTTAATTGAAATCAGTCATTGCATCCAAATAAACAAATAGATCTCAGCTTTAAAGCAGCAGGGGGTTGGTTTTGTGCCTCACAAGGCAGATACTCAAACATAGAGTCAAACCTGCCTCATCATCTGACCTCCTTCCATGATAAGGAGGTGGTTTCAAATCGCAATCCAGGCACTGAAGGACATAATCTAGGTTTTAATCTTTTCATCTCAAACAGAAAACTTCCTCCTTCGTTCTCCAGGTGTGATGGGACTAGCTCAGGGATCATAACCCAGTCCCAAATTTCATTAAGTGATCCTCAGTACCCTTCTTCTACTGATGCAGTCTGAATAGAGTCAGAACATCCACAATGTTAAAGAGGAGCTGCACTGTCGGAGGGTCAGTACCGAGGGAGTGCTGCACTGTCAGAGGGTCAGTACTGAGGCAGTGCTGCACTGTTGGAGGGCCAGTACTGAGGGAGTGCGGCACTGTCAGAGGGTCAGTACAGAGGGAGTGTTGCACTGTCAGAGAGTCAATACTGAGGGAGTGCTGTACTGTCAGAGGGTCAGTACTGAGGGAGTGAGGCATTGTCGGTGGGTCAGCAATGAGGGAGTGCTGTACTGTTCAGAGGGTCATGAATTGCAGAGAGACACAGCTGAAGAAGTCTGAATCTAACAGTGTAGCACTGCCCTTATCCCATTGCACTGACCATGAAATTCCTGAGCTCCAGTTGAAAGGACGTAGCCTTTTGCAAAGTGGTGATGAATGTTTGAGTGTGGGTTTGACAGGAGCGAGTGGGAGGTGAGAATAGGAATCCCAGACTGAGTCTGTATCTCGCACAGCATTTGTTGCTGATCTGAGTATAGGGTGGCAACATGAAGAGGGCTGAACAGTAACGTCCATGGGGTGTGTGGGCCAGCATCAGGCAGCAGGCTGAATGTATGTTTTGAGAGCCGCACACTGTAATTAAGAGAAGACTGAGGATAATCTCTTGCTGAGAGGATTTGCTGTGCCCAGGCAAAAAGCAGCTGGTTCAATATTGACAAAGTGATGTTGAATTAATACACGGAAAGGAGAGATTCCTTTTGATTAAAGTCGTGTCAGTTATGCAATGAACCACCCACAGTGTACAGCGCAGATTCGTGTGGGAGGCGTGGAGAGTGTATCATGCTGAAAGACTAACAGGCCCAGGAACCTCATTGACCAGGTCTGAGCCAGGTTTACTGAATGGTTTCAGGGGAGCAGCCTGCTCTAAGCTAACCTTGTTTCAGCACTCAGTAACAAGAAACAACAACTTCAGGTAGAGTCAGACAGCATAGAAACAGGCCCTTCAGCCCATCGTGTCTATACCAACCAACAAACCCCAACCTCTCTAAACCCATTTACCTTCATTTGGTCCATAGCTTACCATGTCCTGGCATTTTGAAAGTACTTGTCCAGATGTTTTTTAAATATTGTGAGAGTACCTGCCTCCAAAACCCTCTCTGACAGCACCTTCCATTTTTCCACCACCCTCTGGGTGAAAAAAAAATTCTTTCTCAGATCTCCTCTGAACCACTTATTCCTCACCTTAAACTTATGTCCTCTGGGTCTGCTGTGGGGAAAAGATTCTCAATCTACCATGACTGTGCCTCTCAAAATTTTGTGCACCACAAACAGATCCCCTGTCAGCTTCCTTGGCTCCAGGGAAAACAAACCCAGTCTATCCAGTCTCGCCTCATAACTGAGAGTTTCCATCCCAGGCAACATCTGGTGAATTTCTCGTCTGCACCTTCTCTTAGCATATCACATTCTTCTGAGAGTGTAATGACCTGAGCTGCACACAGTATTCCAGCTGTAGCCTAAACAACAATTTATAAAGCTGTAACAAGACTTCCTTGCTCCTATTGAAGGCAAGCTTTCTTCACTACATTGTCTGACACCTTCACGGATCTATGGGCTTTTAGACAAGGTCCCTTTGTTCTTCAGTATTCCTGAGGGACCTACCATTCATTGTGTCTGTCTTCCCTTATTCCCAAAATGCATCACCTAACACTTATCAGGATTAAATTCCATCTGCCATCGCTCTGCCCAATTTACCAGCTGATCAACATCAGACTGTAGCCTCAGACCATCCACCTCACTATCAACACCACCCACCAATTTTCGTGCCATCTGCAAGCATATTAATTAAACCTTCGACACTCACATCCATGTCATTAATGTATCTAACAAACAGCAAAGGTCCCAGCACTGATCCCTGCGGTACACCACTGGTCACAGATTTCCAAATACAAAAATAAGTCTCCACCTTCAATAAATTAAAAACCAAAAGAACTGCGGATGCTGTAAATTAAGAACAAAAACAGAAGTTGCTGGAAAAGCTCAGCTAGTCAGATTTTTTTTCTTCACAGATGCTGCCAGATCTGCTGAGCTTTTCCAGCAACTTCTGTTTTTGTTCCTCCACCATCACTCATTGCCTCCTGTTTGCAAGGCAATTTTGAATCCAGTTTGCTAACTTGCCTTGAATCCCCTGGGCTCTTACCTTTTGGACCAGCCTTCTATGTGGGACCTTGTGGTCTCCGTGAAATCCATGTCAACCACATCAATTGCACTGAAAATGACAAATGCTGGATATCACGGCATGTCAGACAGCGTCCATCGGGAGCAAGCTAATGATGCCATCTTCCAAAACAGTGTTGCTGACATGGCTTGCTTTTTCCATAACCGAGGTTTCCCACCCACTGTGGGTGACAGGATCCTCAACCACATTCGACCTTTCACCTGTGTTTCTGTCCATGCCCCTACCTATCATTTACAGCAGCGCGATCATGTCCCCCTTCTCCTCACTTTTTATCCCACCCGCCTCTGCATTCAAAGAATCATTCTCCACCATTTCAGACAGCTCCAGCAGAACGCCACCACCAAACACATCTTCCCCTCACTCTCCCTGTCTGCATTTCACGGGGATCATTCCCTCTGGGACATCCTAGTTCATTCCATAACCACCAACACTAATCCCACTTCCCACGGCACCTTACTATGTAACCGCAGAAGGTGCAACACCTGCCCGTTCGCCCCCTCCCTGCTCACCATCCAAGGGCCTAAACAGTCTTTCCAGGTGAAGCAGCATTTCACCTGTACCCGCTCTAATCTTGTGAACTGTATTCACTGCACCTACTGTGGCCTGCTCTACTTGGGAGAAGCCAAACGCAGACTGGGTGATCACTTTGCAGAACACCTGCAGTCTATGTGCACAAGCATGACCCTGACCTTCGCATAGTGGGTCATTTTAACACAGCGTCCTGCTCACATGCCCACGTGTCTGTCCTCGGCATGCTGCAGTGTTCCGGTGAGTCACAGCACAAACATCTCATCCTCAGACTGGGATCTTTACACCTTTCTGGACTGAATACTGAGTTCAACACCTTCAAATTGTGAACCATTTCTTCCCTTTGTTTTAACTTGTTACATCCTGTTATTGTGTCTCCTCTCCCCTTCCCCCATCCCAGTGGGACTGTCTGCCCTTTCCAGTCTGGCAGGAGACACACCATTGTTCTGCCATTCTCACATTCCGATCATTTAATCTGAGCTATCAACATCTTTTCTCCACCAGCACCCTATACCCACCACCCCGAAAACCCATCCCCCAAACAATAGCATAAATATGCAGTTCCTTCCACACTTCATTTCAGCTGTGATGAAGAGTCATCTAGACTCGAAACGTTAGCTAGATCTCTCTCTATGGATGCCGCCTGACCTGCTGTGATCTCCAGCATTTGTTGTTTTCAGTACACATTCCAGCATCTGCAGTAATTTGCTCCAACGTCAGTTGCACCACTCTCATCAATATATTTAATCACCTTTACAAATAAAATTCAAAATAGTCAGAAAGGATTGCCCTAAAACAAATCTGTGCTGACTATCCCCGATCAATTCATGCCTTTCCAAGTGTTGATTAATCCTGTCCCTCAGAATATTTTCCAATACTTTCCCTACAATTGATGTCAGATAACTGCTCTGTAATTACCTGGTCTATCCCTGCTGCCCTTCTTGAGCAAAGGAACCACATGAGCTGTCCTCCAGCCATCTGGCGCTTCACCTGCGATCGGCAAAGTGTTAAATATTTCCATGAGGGTCCCAGCAATCTCCTCCCTTGCCTCTCATTACAGCCTGGGATACATCCCATCAGGTCCTGGCGATTTATGCACCTTAATGCCTGCTAAAACATCTAATACCTCCTTCTTAATAATCTTAATATGACCTCGAACCTCACTATCATAACTGAAATCTCCAGCTACAATGTCTTTCTCCTCTGCGATCTCACCCATGTCCACTGGCTCCACACACAGCTTGTCACTTTGGTCTCCAGTAAGTCCCATTCTTCCCCTGGTCGTCCCCTTACTATTGATATCCTTATAAAACCTTGGGATTCTGTTTGATCCCATGTGCCGAATATATGTCATGACCCCTCTTTGCCTTCCTAATTTCTTTTTTAAGCACTCTCCCTACACTCTCTACACTCCTGAAGGGCCCCCCCCCGGCCTGTTTTTAATGCAGCATACCTGACATATACTTCGTCCCTTTTCCTTATCAAGCACATGATATTCCTTGACATCCAGGGTTCCCTGGACTTGCTGCCCAGGTCCTTCGCTCTTAGGAGAACACATTGGCCCTGAATTCTCACTATACTCCTTCTAAAAGACTCCCACTTTCTAAATGTAGACTGACATGCAAGCAGCTGCTCCCACTCTATATTTGCCAGGTCCTGCCTAGTGATGTTGAAACTGGTCTTCCCCCCAATTTAGACACTTCATTTCTGCCCTGTCCTTATCCCTTTCCAAAACGACTTTGAAACTTACAGAGTTATGGTAAATGCTGCCTACTGAAACTTCAACCACCTGAACTAGATTCATTCCCAGGATTAGATCTGCTCCCTCTCTAGTGGGTCTATCAACGTACTGGCACAAAGCTTTCTCCTGGATGTACTTTAAAAATTCCACCCCATCTCATCCCTTAATGCAAAGGCGATCCCCGTTAATGTTAGCAAAGTCGAAATCTCAGACAACTATAATCCTGTTTCTTTCACACCTCTGTGTGATTTGCCTATGTATCCATTCTTCTATCTCCCTCTGTCTATTGGGAGGCCTGTAGTATAATCCCAGCAAAGTGATCACCTCTTTTTTAATTCTAAACTCTACCCAGATGATGTAATTTAAAGAGCCTTCTAAGACATTACTACAGCGATGGGTCTCCTTTATCAATGATGCAATGCCCCCACCTGTCTTACATCCCCCCCATCCCACCTGAAACTTCTATACCCTGGAGCTGCCAGTCCTGTCCTTCCTTCACCATGTCTCAGTGTATGCAGCAATAACATATCCCCCTGTGCTGATCAATGCTCTAAGCTCACCCGCCTTACCAGTCAGGATCATTGTACTGAAATAGATACAATTTGGTTTTCCGGTCCTCCCATGTTCCTTATCTTACCCATGTCTTCTTAGCCTTCTGGTCTGTCCTAGTATTTCTTCTATATCTGATTGGACCTTACTTCCGATTTTACATCTGCTCTGTGCCCCATTCCCCTGACAGATCAGTCTGAAACCTCCCCAGCAGCACCAGCAAACCTCCCAGCAAGGATATTAGACCCATTTGGGTTCAGGTGTGTATTGCATTCAACAAGGCTCTTAAGCAGATTGTTCTGATCTGATCTGATCCGCTTTACCCTTTACTGTTGCAAGCTGGAGAACAGAAGGAGGTCATTCAGCCCATTGTCCCTGTACTAGCTTTCTGGGGAAGCTGTATCCCCTGTGTTCCATTCTCCCTCTCTATCTCCCATGTAGTCTGACATACTTTACATTCTCCATGGTCATATAGAGTCAGCTTCCACTGTCCTTTCAGGTGGCGTTTTCTAAACCACAACTAATAGTGGAAAACATAGCATCATAGAAGGATCATGGAATCCCTACAGTGCAGAAAGAGGTCATTCAGTCCATCAAGTCTGTACCAACCCTCTGAAGAGCCACCCAGATCCATGTGTAGCCCTCACCTCTCCCCACTATCCTTGTAACCCTACATTTTCCATGGCTAATCCACCTAACCTACACATCCATGGACACTTCGGGGCAATTTAGCAGGGCCAATCCACCCAACCTGCACATCTTTAGACTTAGAAAAGTTATCCTTAGAAAACAGTTCCCTCGTGTTCTTTTTAATTGCTTTGATGGTCACCTTAAATCTGAATCCTCTGTTTATTGGGTCGTTGTTTCCAGAGACAGTGTTTCTCTTCTCTTGACAATTTTTAGCTGCTTCTTTTTAATTTGATGGTGATCAAATATATTTGTATGTGGATGTCTGTATTTTCTGACCCTCAGCGTGATTGAGTCAATTTTGTATCCCAGCAGTAAGTTTTTATGATTTAAAAATAATTTTCACACACTTAGCCTGGAGATCTAACCCAAAATGTGATGTCTGACTGATTTGATTCATCCACACTATCTGACATACAGGTGAAGGCAAAACAGTAACAATGAAAATTGAATTTAACTTGGTCTCTATCTCAGTGCAGGTCTGAGGATCCTTAATCAATTTGTTGGGGGCCTTGAAAGGGCAGAGATTATTAGGTAGCTGCAATGGGTCCTATAGTTGATCTACTCAGCTACTAATTCTCAGGTGAGCTTGAATCTGGAACTGGTGAGAGGAGAGAGAATCCTTGTTTATGTTTTGTTTGTACTGTGGTTTGGCATTTTAGTTTCTTGATTGATTTCAGCAGTCATTCTGTGCTCCTCTGTCTCTGACTCTGTCTCTGATTCTGTCTGACAAACATATTTTTTCCCATATATTTTTAGCTGAAGGTAAATGGGGCCACTTTGCTCATATCAGCTTGTGACAAGCGTTGGTTCAGAGTCAATAGGAGATTGTTATATATCAACAGCCGTCTGTTGTTGTTGTTTCGTCTGTTGAACTTGTCTGCTCTGTGCTTTTACATTGCCAAAACCAATTGTTTTCAACAAAGCTGGCCTATGTTTCATACAATGAAGGTGTTGAGGAAATTTATTTATCCCCAAGGCTAAAGCAGAGGAAGTTAAAATCAAATCAAAGGTCTATATTATCCCCTCAAAATCCATAAAACTGTCTGACCGTCACCAGAACCATCTTGAGGCAGCTGTGCTGTTTACTCTCTGAAATGTAGTTTTGAAGATCATCAAGAAAGTCATCAAACCTGTACTGGTGTGATAGAATCAGAGTAGTAGAAACATACACCATAGAAGCAAACACTTCAACCCAACTCGTCCATGCCAACCAGGATTGCTAAACTGAGCTAGTCCAAATTGCCTGCATTTGACCTGTATCCCTCTAAGCCTTTCCTATCCATGTACCTGTTCAAATGTCTTTTAAATGTCATAATTGTACTCACTTCTACTACTTCCTCTGGCAGCTCGTTCCATACACGCACCACCCTCTGTGTGAAAAACCCGCCCTTCAGGTCCTTTTCAAATCTTACCCAGCTCACCTTAAAACTATTCCCTCTAGTTTTGGACTCCCCTACCCTGGGGAAAAGACCTTATCTATTCACCTTATCTATGCCCTTCATCATTTCATATATATCCACAAGGTGACTCTTCAACTTCCTATTCTCCAGGGAATGAAAGTCCCAGCCTATCCAGCATCTCCGTATAACTCAAACGTTCCAGTCCCAGTATCATCCTTGTAAATATCTTTGAGCATCCTTTCCAGTCTAATAACATCCTTCCTAAAGCAGGGCAATCAGAATTTTACGCAGTACTCCAAATGTGGCTGTACCACTGCCTTAAATAAGAAATAACAAGGTGTAGAGCTGGATGAACACAGCAGGCCAAGCAGTATCAGAGGAGCAGGAAAGCTGATGTTTCGGGTCTAGACCCTTCTTCACTTCTGAAGAAGGGTTTAGGCCCGAAACGTCAGTTTTCCTGCTCCTCTGATGCTGCTTGGCCTGCTGTGTTCATCCAGCTCTACGCCTTGTTATCTCAGATTCTCCAGCATCTGCAGTTCCTACTATCTCTTGTACCACTGTCTTGTACAGCCGTAACATGACGTCCCACCTCCTGTATACTCGATGTGATGTTATGTACTGTATCAAAACCCTCACTATTTTGAACAAATTACTTGCTCATCTTCTGGGGGATGAATGCTCTGAGTCTCCCCCATCTCCCTGTACAATCAAAGGTCCCTCACTCCATGCACCAGTCCAGTAAGTCTCTACAATCTCTCCCTCCTAACCTCCTGATTTTCCTGTAAGGTGTGGTGGTTGCATCAGAACGTGGTGTTCCCACTGAAGTAAAGGTTGTACGCAGGTTCGGTGCAAGCTCTGTGCTTTCGTACTCTTCTCTGATTATTAGTAAAGCCAAGAATCCCAAATGTTTGTTTTACAGCCTCTTGACTTATCCTAACACCTTTCCAGGTTTGTGTACCTAATAGCACTCTGTTCTGACATCCACATTAATTTGGTAATTGCAGTCTTGTCCTCTCTCCCCATCAAAATCAATCGCCACACCCCTAGTTTCAATCAAATACCTCAGCCATGGTCTATCCCCTCCAATAGTCCGCATCCTCCTGATTGCTGTCATAATCTTGTTCATGACTTACTACATATCAGCGTTGTCTGTCATCAGCAAATTCTGACATTGCACTCTGTACATCCAAGCTCTTGCTACCTTTTTAAACAGGAAGTGAATGACCCTCGATATTGTCCCCATCAAAGTCTACAAGGGACAGGGACGGCATGGGGTTGGATACAGAATATAGCTTCCTCTACACTACCCCCTTTAAACACTCCTAGGACAAACACAGCGCGGAGTTAGATACAGAATAAAGTTTCCTCCACTGTGTCCCTATCAAACACTCTCAGGGACAGGGACACAATTATTGGATCACCACGTTTCCTTGTCAATGGAGAGGCTGTTTCAGCCCCACAGTTCCAGGGGCACCCAGTGATGAGCTCCTTGCCAATACATGTAGATGATGTTCAGGAACTGGTGGTCAGGATCTCACATTGACAGTGATTCATTTCCGAGCTTCATCATCCTTGCTGTCTCCCATTTACTTCCTGAAGCACTGTCCATCAAAGAGCAGAATTTTTCTCTGACCGATGCCCTTTGAAGTCACCACATGGTAGGTCAGTTGTCCTGAACCTTGATCAGATTCTGTGTGGAAGATATATTTATATCTGGACTCTGCTCTTCAGCTGCAGTAATGTATCGGCCTGCAGACTACACTGTAGAGCGGTCCACCTCCTGAGCCAGAGCAGGGCAATAGGATGCTGCCTTGCTCTGTGTTAGCACAGTTTCAGGTAACTTGGTCGGCAGGCTTTAGACTTGTGTCATTGAGTTTCATTCCAACTGTTGTGGGGGTGTTTACACACACCACTGGATAGATCGAGCTGGGATGAGATGTGCATTCTGTTACAGATTCAAAATAAATATCACAAGCCAAAAAGAATTAATTAGGTTCAGCGTAAATATTGAATGATTTATAATAAGCGAGAACTGAGTCAGTGTAGCTCATCACTGGTGAAGCGGATGAGTCATCACCTGCTGCCTGGATCTAAAACCCCTTGCAGTGTGGGGCACTGGTACATCAGCTCACCCACGTTCTGGTGGGCAGTGAAATAACTCCTACAGAGGCTGGCATCCCAAGACCAAGTCACCTGTTTTTTTTAACACATGGAGAGCCCTTGACACTGATCTGTCGTCTCAGAGCCAGCTCTGAGAGTGAACAGAACCTCCTGTTCTTGTTAGACAGCCAGGCCTCCCTGATTGGACCAGGTTAACATCCCCAAGCAGGGCACTCCTATTCTATAAGGTCCACCTCATTACAGTCACTACATCCCTCCCCCTCTGAGACAGAGGACATTGGCTGATTCTTTTTATCTGTAACCCCTCCTGGCCTTTAATGCACAGTAGCTCCACCCTCTTACACCTGGAATGTCTTGGAAGAAATTCATCCTCCTTTTCAGGACATCAAGGTGGTGACATCCTCTGTGTCCATCTCAGATTCCGAGGTATCTTCAACACCTGACAGAAAGGGAGAGCTCACGGGTTCCAGAACGGTTCGAAAGAGAGTCGAGGAGCCATTGCTCTGCACCGTTTGTAAGTTTGCAGTTTTAAAGTGGTCCACGTGCTTGTTCTGAACTGTCACACCTACCCGAACTTTATACATTACTGGGCCTGACCTCATGGTGACCATGCTCCTTACCCATGCAGGGCTATTTCCATAGTTCCTACTCCAACCTTTGTTCCCTGTGGTCAACTGTCTCTCTTGTTTGGTGGAGTCTTGTGTCTGGCATTGGCCTTGCTGATACCCTTTCACCCTTACCCCACCCCAGGACTGGGAAGATCAGTTTTAACCTGGTGTGGAGCCTTCTCCCCATTAGCAACTCTGCTGGAGCCATCCCTGCAGTTGCAGGAGGGGTGGTCCTTTAATCAAATAGGAACCGGGATAGTTTGGTATCTAGTGAAACTGTAGGCTGGTTCTTTAAGTGCGCCTGCAAAGTTTGGGGACTGCTTTTTCTGCCAGATCATTGGGAGATGAATGGCACGGAGCTGTCCTTACATGTTGAATTCCCTTCGACTTTAAGAAATACTCAAAATCCCTGCAGATAAACAATGGGCCATTATCTGTGACTTCCAGGAATCTGTGTATTGCAAAAGATGCGTACAGTTTTTCTATCGTCATCCCCGTGTTTGATGAAAAAACTCTATGCACGCCCAACCACTTTGAGTGGGCATCCACAATGGCTAAGAACATTGAACCCCTGAAAGGACCTGTGTAGTCAACATGTAACTGAGCCCAGGGTTTACCTGGCCATTCCCACAAATTTGGGGGAGCTGCAGGCAGTAAGTTTTGTTCTTTTTGGCACTCTAGGCACTGCCCCGCCAACATAGCTATGTCTGCATCTAATCCAGGCCATCAGACATAACTTCTCATCTACAACTTCAGTTTGGAGACCCCTAGATGACCCAGGTGGAATTCAGCCAGTGTCTGGCAGTGATATTCACCCAAGACAATGACACTTGCTCCCTAGAATAATATGCCGTCCTCTACTGTGATCTGTTCTCCCCAGCTTGTAAAAACATTTCAATTCTGGTCGTGATGGCCCCTTGGTTTTCCCCCATTACTACCGGCTGTTTCAGTTTTTCCAGGACTGGACCTTTCTGCGTCCAAACTCTGATGTTGTCAGCTGTGACTGGGGCTTTTCCAGTGATAGTACTACCGGGGTGTACCTGACAGTGGGAGGTGGTTCAATGCATTGGCATTTTCTACTTGGCCTCCCAGTCAGTGTTCCGACTTGTAATTATACTCGCTTCATATTAGAGCCTACCACTGAATTCAGTCTGAAGTTATGGGCAGCACTGCCTTGTCTTCTTTAAGTAGGCCTAGCTGGAATTTGTAGTCTGTTGTTATCAAAAGTTTAAGTCTACAAAGTTATTGGTGGAACTTTCTTGGTCCAAACATAACTGCCAAATCTTCCTTCTCTACCTGGGCACATTTACGCTCTGCATTAGCCAAAGTCTTGGACAAATGCACTATTGGGCATTCCTCTCCATTGGGCCACCTATGAGCTAATACTACCCTGATGCTGTGTGGGGAGTTTTTGCACGTCAGTACCAGATCTCGCTTGGGATCATAGCGTGCCAACACCTCAGAGGATAATAGCCGTTTATTCACTTCCTTGAAAGCTGTAGCTTGGCTATGTGAGCATTTCCAAGGCTGACCTCCTTTTTAACTAGCTGATGCAAAGGTGCCAGGATGGAGACCAGATTTTATATGAACTTTCCGTCATAATTCATCAACCCAAAGAAAGACCTAAGCTCCAGTACAGACATGGGAGCTGGGACACCTTTGGTCACCCTCACTTTATCTTCCAACAGGTGTAACCCAGTCTTGTCCACGCCACCCAAATAGGTCACTTGGGGGGCCTGGGACGCATACTTTCCCTTTTATAGCATGTGTCTGCTTGAGAGAAGCATCTAAGGGACTATATCCAAGTTCTCTAAGTGGTCTTCATTGGTCTTCCCTGTTATTGGCACGTCATCTAGATCAATGGCGAGCTAGGGTAGACCTTGTAAAATGTTCTCCATCATCCGCTGGAAAATTTCACAGGCTGACAATACCCCACATGGCAGCCTCATACATTGGTACAAACCCTTATGGGTATTAATTGTAGCATACTGCTGGGAATCTTCATATAACTATAATTGCAAATACACATGGCTCGTGAAGGACAACTCCCCGTGCATAAGTTCTCTGTGCAAGTGATTGGGTGTTTATCCAGCTGCAAAACGCAATTTACCGTTTGTTTAAAATCCCCCACAAAGGAGAACCGACCCATCAGGCTTCACAATAAGAATGACTGGTGCTGCCTATTCTGCAAATTGGACCTGTCTGATGATTCCTTCACTTTCAATCCTTCAGATTTTTGCCTCTACTTCTGTCCATAAGGCCAATGGCACTGGGTGGGCCATGCAGAATCACGGAATTGCTTCCTGGTCAATGATCAAGGTGGCCTTGGCTCCTTTGATAGTCCCTCGACCTTCCTGAAAAACCTCTGAGTATTTAATCAGGACTTCACTCAGGCAGCCATTTTCTAATCAAAAAATGTTGAGCCAATCAAGGTGAACCTTTCTAAATCAATAACGTCCCCATCAGTCTTGGGCCTGAGCCTGTTACTACAATCAATGGTAACTGAACCAGTTGCTTCACATAAGAGAGCAGAACTGAAGTTGTGCCATTAACCTGTAAAGGTTCCCCAGTATAGGTTCTAAGTCTAGCCGATGTCTTATACAAACTTATGGGTTAGAGTCCTGAGCTAATTTTGGTAAAGATTGGTTTTGTGATCACTGATATAGCCGCACCGGTATTGACCTCCATTCAAACCAGGTGACCATTTAACCATTTTGATCGGTTCTGATCTGGATGTTGCTAAGCAATTTGGCTGTTCCAAACCAGCTGTAGGTGGACTTTCCAGGGTTTGCACTATCCTGGACACCAGTCTATCAGTTCTCTTACTCAGTTCAGGTCTAGTGGGACAGTTTTGCTGCCGCAAGTCCGCATACCAGCAGGAACTACAATGGCTTGCTGGTCCAGCTCCTGAAGAAAATTTTAACCATTTGGCCAAGGCATGGCTTTGTTTGGGGTTTTGCTGTGGGCTGACCCTCTGTTCAGTATATGCCCTGAGTGAGAATATGCAATTGCCTTCACTCGACTGGTGTTCCCCAAGCTAAGTTGGCCTGGTGAGCATGTCCATTTCCATTGGAATACGCTGCAACTCATATGCTCCACAAGTTGCATTTTCTAATGACAAAGCCAGTGTGGCGCCTGTTTGCAGTTTCAGCTAGTAGCTATTTTTGCATGGTTACATCATTAATCCCACATACCAAACATCTGTCAGCATCTCATTAAGGGTTAAACAAAAGTCACATACCTCTGCCAGTTGTCTTAACCTTGTGAAAAATCCTGGTATGGATTCCCTGGTTCTCAAATTTCTGACTAAAACTGAAGGCATCTCAGAATTACAGGAGGTTTAGGGTCATAATATTCCTTAACTAAATCAATCAACTCTTGAAAGGTTTTAGCATCTGGTGCCTCAGGGAAAGTTAAGCTCCTAATGACTGAAAAATCTATGGGTCCACAAGCTGTCAGGAGAACGACTTGTTGCTTTTCATCTGCCTCAATTCCATTTGCCTGAAAAAAAATGCCACATTCCTTCCACATACTGAGCCCAGTCAACAATGGCAGGATCAAACAAGTCAAGCGTGCCAATTCCCAAATGATGCCATAAGCATTTTCCCCGACTCAAAGACGTCTGTTGTGTGCAAATTTCTTCAGGAGAGTGCTGTTCTCTCATCGCTGCTGAAATAACTCTGCAGAGTACGGTATCATGTCACCAAGCTACCCTTTATTTACACATGGAGAGTTCTTAATATTGATCTGGCTCTCTCAGAACCAGCTCTCAGAGTGAACAGAATGTCTGAAGCTCCTGTTCTCATCTGTCAGCCAGGGCTCCCTGACTGAGCCAGATTAATAGCACCAACCAGGGAACTCATATTAGAATACAGAATGCGGGACAGAGAACAGCTATAGCACAGGAGCAGGCCCATCGGCCCACAATATTGTACCGAACATGTCGCCAAATTAAATTAATCCCTTCTGCCTGCCCTTGGTCCATATCCCTCCATTCCTTGCATATTCATGTATTACCTAAAAGTCCCTTATATGTCCCAATTGTTTCTGACTCCACCACCAGCCCTGGCAGTGCGTTCTAGACTCTTACTACTCTTTGTGTAAAAACCTTGCCCCTGACATCTCCTTTGAACTTTCCCCCCTCACCTTAAATGCATGTCCCCTACTATTCAACATTTGAACTCTGGGAAAAAGATTCTGACCGTCAACCCTATCTATACATCTCATAATTTATAGATTTTTATCAAGCCTCCCCTCAGTCTCTGAAGCTCCAGATAAAATAACCCTACTCACCGAGCTGATGTGTTTGGTTGCAGACATTTCGTTACCCTGCTAGGTAACATTGTCAGTGCGCCTCCAGTGAAGCGTCGGTGTTCTGTCCTGCTTGTTAGTTATATGCTTCAGTTTGCTGGGGTGGTTGGCATTAGTTCTGGTTCTGTTTTTCAGTGGTTGTATATCGCGTCCAGTTCAATGTGTTTGTTGATGGAGTTCTGGTTGGAATGCCAGGCCTCCAGGAATTCCCTGGCACGTCTCTGTTTGGCTCGTGCTATGATGGATGTGTTGTCCCAGTCGAATTCATGTCCTTCTTTGTCCGTGTGTAGTGAGACCTGTGAGAATTGGTCGTGTCTCTTGGTGGCTAGTTCATGTTCGTGTATCCTTATTGTCAATTTTCTTCCAGGTTGGCCTATGTAGTGTTTCTCACAGTCCTTGCATGGTATTTTGTGTATTGTGTTAGTATTATTAGTTGTAAGTATGGGACCCTCTATGTTCATCAGTAGCTGCCGCAGGGTAAATGTTGGTTTGTGGGATCCCCTGATACCCCAGGATCTGAGTTGTCTGAGAACCAACAGGGTGACAAGACGTCTGCTGTCAAACACACCAGCTCAGTGAGCAAGTCTACAACCTCACTCACAACCCGAGCTACAAATCTCAAAATTTTGAAACTAGCCCTAGTTCATCCAGCCTCTCTGTATAGCTCATACCTTCTAAAGCATCATTGTAAGCATCTTCTGCACACTCCCCAAAGCCTCCCCATCCTTCCTGTAATGTGGCGACCAGAATTGAATGCAGCATTCTATGAAGTCCACCTGGCTGACCTTGTTACAATGAGGACAGCTTGTACATCCAACTTACACACAGAAACTTAGAGAACTGAGTACATTATGGTCCTCGTCTAGTATAGTCTGTGTGTAGTACAGACCTGTTGCAGCATGGTCCTGTTGCAATATGGTCCTGTTGCAGTATGATCCTGGTGCAGTTTGGTCCTGGTGCAGTATGGTCCTGGTGCATTATGGTCCTGGTGCAGTACAGACCTGTTGCAGTATGGTCCGGGTGCAGTACAGACCTGCTGCAGTGTGGTCCCAGGTGCAGTATGGTCCTGTTGCAATATGGTCCAGGTGCAGTATGGTGCTGGTGCAGTATGGTCCTGGTGCAGTATGATCATGGTACAGCATGGCTCTGGTGCCGTATGGTCCTGGGGCAGTATGGTCCGGGTGAAGCATGGCCCTGGTGCAGTATGGTCCTGGTGCAGTGTAGTCTGGGTGCAGTACGGTCCTGGTGCAGTACGGTCCTGTTGCAGTATGGTCCTGGTGCAGTACGGACCTGTTGCAGCATGGTCCAGGTGTAGTATGGCCCTGGTGCAGTACAGTCCTGCTGTAGTACGGTCCTGGTGCAGTATGGTCTTGGTGTAATAAGGTCCGGGTGCAGTATGGACCTGGTGCAGCATGGTCCTGTTGCAGTATGGTCCTGGTGCAGTATGGTCCTGTTGCAATAAGGTCCAGGTGCAGCGTGGCCCTGGTGCAGTATAGTCCGGGTGCAGTATGGTCCTGTTGCAGTACGGACCTGTTGCAGAGTGGTCCTGGTGCAATATGGTCCTGGTGCAGTATGGTCCCAGTGTAGTATGGTCCTGGTGCAGTATGGTCCGGGTACAGTATGGTCCTGGTGTAGTATGGCCCTGGTGTAGTATGGTTCTGGTGCAGTACGGACCTGTTGTAGGATGGTCCAAGAGCAGTATGGCCCTGGTGCAGTACGGTCCTGCTGTAGTACTGTCCTGGTGCAGTATGGTCCTGGTGCAATAAGGTCCTGCTGTAATATGGCCCTAGTGCAGTATGGTCCTGGTGCAGCATGGTACTGGTGCAATAAGGTCCGGGTGCAGTATGGACCTGTTACAGTATGGTCCAGGAGCAAAATGGCCCTGGTGCAGCATGGTCCTGTTGCAGTATGGTCCTGGTGCAGTATGGCCCTGGTGTAATATGCTCCGGGTGCAGTATGGTCCTGTTGCAGCATGGTCCTGGTGCAATATGGTCTGGGTGCAGTATGGTCCTGATGCAGTATGGTCCACATGCAGTATGGTCCATGTGGGGTATGGTCCATGTGCAGTATGGTCCTGGTGTAGTATGGTTCTGATGCAGTACGGTCTTGCTGTAGTACGGTGTTGGTGCAGTATGGTCCTGGAGCAATATGGTCCTGGTGCAGTATGGTCCAGGTGCAGTATGATCCAGGTGCAGTATGGTCCTGGTGAATGTGGTCCTGGTGTAATATGGTCCTGGTGCACTATGATCCAGGTGCAGTATGGTCCTAGTGCAGCATGGTCCTGGTGTAGTATGGTCCAGGTGCAGTATGGTCCTGGTGCAGCATGGTCCTGCTTCTGAGTACGGTTCTGGTGTAATGTGGTCCTGGTGCAGTATGGTCCTGGTGTAAGATGGTCCTGGTACATTATGGTCCTGGTACAATAAGGTCCTAGTGTAATATGCTCCTGGTGCAGTATGCTCCTGGTGCAGTATGGTCCTGGTGCAGTATGATCCTGGTCCAGTATGGTCCTGGTCCAGTATGGTCCGGGTGCAGCATGGTCCTGGTGCAGTATGGTCCTGTTGCAGTATCGTCCTGTGCAATATGGTCCGGGTGCAGCATGGTCCTATTGCAGTAATGTCCTGGTGCAGTATGGCCCTGGTGTAATGTCGTCCTGGTGTAATATGCTCCTGGTGCAGTATGGTCCAGGTGCAGTATGGTCCTGGTGCAGTGTGGGCCTGGTGTAATATGGTCCCGGTGTAATATGGTCCTGGTGTAATATGCTCCTGGTGCAGTATGCTCCTGGTGCGGTATGGTCTGGGTGCAGTATGGTTCTGGTGCAGCATGGTTCTGGTGCAGAATGGTCCTGGTGCAGAATGGTCCTGGTGCAGTATGGTCCTGGTGCAGTATGGTTCTGGTGCAGTACGGTCTTGCTGTAGTATGGTCCTGGTGCAGTGTGGTCCTGGTGCAATATGGTCCTGGTGCAGTATTGTCCAGGTGCAGTATGGTCCTGGTGCAGCGTGGTCCTGGTGTAATATGGTCCTGGTGCAGTATGGTCCAGGTGCAGAATGGTCCTGATGCAGTATGGTCCTGGTACAGTGTGGTCCTGGTGCAGCCTGGCCCTGGTGCAGTATGATCCTGGT
>JAHRHZ010000124.1:627498-685446 GCA_024137785.1 Ginglymostoma cirratum | reverse complement strand
AGTATGGTCCAGATGCAGTATGGTCCTGGTGCAGTGTGGTCCTGGTGTAGTGTGGTCCTGGTGTAATGTGGTCCTGGTGCAGTAGGGTCCAGGTGCAGAAAGGTCCTGGTGCAGTATGGTCCTGGTGCAGTATGGTCCTGGTGCATTATGGTCCTGGTGTAATATGTTCCTGGTGCAACATGGTCCTGGTGCGTTATGGTCCTGGTACAATAAGGTCCTGGTGTAATATGGTCCTGGTGTAATATGCTCCTGGTGCAGTATGGTTCTGGTGCAGTATGGTCCTTGTGCAGTATGGTCCTGGTGTAATATGCTCCTGGTGCAGTATGGTCCTGGTGCAGCTTGATCCTGATGCAGTATTGTCCTGGTGCATTATGGTCCTGGTGTCATATGCTCCAGGTGCAGCATGGTCCCGGTGCAGTGTGGTCCTGTTGCAGAATGGCCCTGTTGCAGTCCGGTCCTGGTGTAGTATGGTCCTGGTGCAGTATGGTCCTGGTGCAGCACTGTCCTGCTTCTCAGTATGGTCCTGGTGTCATATGGTCCTGGTGCAGTAGGGTGGCACGGTGGCTCGGTGATTAGCCCTGCAGCCTCACAGCACCAGGGTACCAGGTTTGATTCCAGCCCCAGGTGACTGTCTGTGTGGAGTTTGTACATTCTCCCTGTGTCTGCGTGGGTTTTCTCCAGGTGCTCCAATTTCTTCCTGCAGTCCAAAGGTGTGCAGGCTAGGTGGATTGGCTGTGCTAAATTGCCCATAGTGTTCAGGGGTATGTGGGTTTTAGGGGGATCGGTCTGGGTGGGATGTTCCACAACTCAGTGTGGACTTGTTGGGCTGCAGGGCCTGTTCCCACACTGTAGGGATTCTAATGACTTCTAATTCTATGGACCTGGTGCAATATGGTCCTAGTACAGGTTTGGACTGGTGTAGTAAGTTGGGATGGTTGGTCTTTCAGCAATCTTGCTATTAACACCTTACACAGAGGCCTGATTTAGTGCCTAGAGATGGAGACAATCGATCCTGTGGTGACATAGAAAGGAGAGCATTTGTGAGCTTACCTTGTTTTCCATGTCAGTATGCTCTGTTGTAAGGAAAGCAACAATTCCTATGGCCATGGTCATGTTTCTTCCTGTGGGATCTTGCTGCATGCATGTTGGCTTCTGGTTTTTCTGCATTACTTCAGATGTACTTAATTGCCTGCAAACTGGTTTGGGAAGTGGTGAATATGCTGTACAAATGCCAGAATTCCTGTTCACATCTGTTATTTTTTATTATCTCGTTGGATGTGTGCATTACTGGCTAGGTTAGCAGTATTGCTGTTTCCCAGTTGGCCTGGAGGAGGTGGTGGTGAGCTGCCTTTTTAAACCACTGCAGTCTGTGTGCTATAGGTTGATCTGCAATGCCCTTAGGGAGGGTATTCCTGCATTCTGAAGTTAAGAAATGATGATCTATTTCCAAGTCCAGATTGTGAGTAGGTTGGAGGGGAACTTGCAGAGAGCGGTATACCCACATATCTGCTGCCCCTGTCCTTCTGGATGGAAGTGGTCGTGGGTTTGGAAGGTGCTGTCTGAGGACCTTTGGTGAATTTCTGCAGTGCATCTTGCAGATAGTACACACTGCTGCGACTGAGCATCAGTGGTAGAGGGAATGGATTCTTGTGGATGTAGTGCCAATCAAGCAGGCGGCTTTGCTCTGGATCTTGTTAAGCTTCTTGACTATTGTTGGGGATGCACTTATCCAGGCAAGTGGGGAGTATTCTATCACACTCCTGACTTGTGCCTTGTCGATGATGGTGAGGCTTTGGGGAGCCAGGAAATGAGTTACCCACTGTAGGATTCCTAGCCTCTGACCATCCCTTGTAGCCACTATATTTATATGACTAGTCCAGTTGAGTTTCTAGTTAATGGAAACCTCCAGGATATTGATAGTGGAGGATTCAATAGTGGCAATACCAGTGAATGTGAAGGGGCAATGCTTAGATTGCCTCTGGTTGGAAACAGTCATTGTCTGGCATTTGTGTGGTATGAATGTTACTTTCCACTTATCAGAGCAAATTTGGATATTGTCCAGATCTTGATGCATTCGAGCATGGACTGCTCTGTATCAGGGGAGTTGCAAATGGTGCTGAACATTGTGCAATCTTCTACAATATCCACACTTCTGACCTTTCAATGGTGGGGAGGTCATTGATGAAGCAGCTGAAGATGCTTAGTTTGCATGGATTGTGTAGCCAAGGGGTTTTTAGAGGTGGATCACCATTCCTGACACTGTGCAGCGACAACAGGGAGAATATTAATACGCAGCAGTGATCAGACCACTTGACACAGCCATTGTGCTGTACCTGGTTCCTGTTCTGGCTCACATAAACCAGACTGGCTCAAGGACAGCACTGAAGGATGCTCAGTAGACTCGAGGCATGTTGATCTATGGCATTCTGTCAGGATCAGGTCCTCATCCCTGGCCACCAGCATTTAAAACACATTCCAACAGCACTTTGGAGACAGCTTCATAGCAACCTAGAAGCTGAAATAGGCCATTCGGCCCTTCCAGCCTTCTCCACCATTCAATATGATCATGGCTGCTCCTCTATCTCAATGCCATACTCCCACTTTCTCCCCATATCCCATGATGCCTTTAATATGTAAAAACAAAAGTGTATCTTTCTCTTTTTCTTGAACATATTCAGTGTCTTGGCTTCCACAGCCTTCTGTGATAGAGAATCCCACAGGTTGACCACCCTTTCAGTGAAGAAATGTTTCCTCATCTCAGTCCTAAATGGTCTACCCCATATCCCCCGAGGCTGTGTCTTCCTCCAGAGCATCTTTTTTCCTAAAATAATATTTTATTAATAAAATTCGTTCAAACAAAACATTACATAGCATTTCAAATGGGATATTACAGAATTTGCAATAAAATTCAACTGGCCTGCACACAGCATGCTCCGTCGTCTCAATATTTATTCATGTCAGTACACAGCAAACATTTCAACTCAGAAATTACAGAGCATGCAATAGGAATAAGCTTTTCTCTGTATCTCATTCTGTTCAGAGGTGCCCAAGTACATTTCCAATATAGTTGATCTTCACAATGTATATTCTTTGTAAGACACATAGCTAAAGGCATTCCAAAGTTCTGAGTCCCTCAGCGCACTGAGGCTAAAAGGCCTTTGAAAGTAACCTTTCCCCTTGTAACTTTGTGGCAGCTCCTTCAAGCTTTAGAGCATCCCTCAGCATGTAGTCCTGGAGTTTGGGAATGTGCCAGGCTGCAACACTTAGGCAAACACAATAGAACACCGACAAGTTTGGGGCAGACCAAAGGACATATTTGATGGTCCTCCAGATGCAGTTGATAATTAAAGCTCTTCCTGAACTGAATGCGGGGTTCTTTCAATGATCTCTTGCAATTGCTTGGCTTCCCAGCCAAGTCCTCCTTGTTAAATTGTACTGGCCAGCTCACCTTACTGAAACCAGAGCAACTCCAGGGAGAGGTAGTAGGAACTGCCGATGGGCCGGAGTCTGAGATAACAAGGTGTGGAGCTGGAGGAACACAGCAGGCCAGACGGCATTAGAGGAGCAGGAAAGCTGACGTTTCGGGTCTGGACCCTTCTTCAGAAATGGGGGAGGGGAAGGGGGCTCTGAAATAAATAGAGAGAGGGGGGAGGCAGAGATAGAAGGTGGATAGTGGAGCAGATAGGTGGATGATTGTCTTTTCTTGTTGCCAGCTGACAGTACCATCTCCTGCCCATGCCTGCCTCCAAGTCGCATCCCCATACACTTCCCCCAAGCCTTCTCTGTGTCGCCTCATTCTGGGTCTGGGACCGCACATTCCTGTCCCTGTTCTGCTCTAAGGTCAGTCAACTGTGGCTGACAAAGGATGTTCAGGATTGTATAAGATTAAAAGAAATGATGTATAAAGTAATCAGAAATTCTGAGGATTGGGAGGCTTAGAGCATATGACAAAGGAGGACAAAGAAACTGCCAATGAGAAAGAGAATGGATTATAAATGGAATCCAACAAAAAGCTTAAAAATAGATTGTAAAAGCTTGTATAGGTTTGTGAAAAGGAAACAGTTGTCTAAAGCAAATGTGAATTTATTAAAACCAGTCAGTAGAATTTATAATGGGGCATACAGAATTAACAGAGAAGCTACATAATTACTTGGTGTCTGTTATCACAGAGGATGATATCAGAAGTCTCTCAAATGTAGAGATCCAAGTGGCTAGGGAGAACGAGGAGTTGAAAGAAATTAGTATCCGTAAGAAGACTGTACTGGAGGAATTAATGAGCTGAAAATTATTTAGTCCCTGAGACCTGATGATCTACATTGCAGAGTGTTGAAGAAAGTGATCATCCACAATTCCATAGATTCTAGAATATTCCTGCAGATTGAAAGGAGGCAAATGTCATCCCACTATTTAATAAGGGAATGAGAGAGAAAACAGGGGCATGAGAAAACCTTGGCAGATAGGATCAAGGAAAACCCCAAGGCTTTTTACACGTACGTGAGGAATAAGAGAATGACCAGAGAAAGTGTAGGGCCGATCAAGGATTGTAAAGGAAATTTGTGCACACAGCCTAAAAGGATAGGAGAGGTCCTTAATGAATACTTTTCTTCGGTATTCACAACTGAGAGGGACCTAGTTGTAGAGGATGACAGTGTGAAACAGGCTGTAGGCTAGAGGAGGTCGATATGGGTAAGAAAGATGTACTAGGAATTTTGAGGAACTTGAAGATAGATAGGTCCCCGGGGCCTGATGGGATTTATCTAAAGATTCTATGGGAAGCGAGGGAAGAGATTGCAGGGCCTTTGCTGATGATTTTTTCGTCCTCACTATCCATGGGTATAATGCTGGAAGATTGGAAAGAGGCAACTGTCATTCCCTTGTTCAAAAAAGGGAATAGGGATAACCCCGGAACTAACAGGCCATTTAGTCTTACATCAATGGTGGGAAAATTATTGGAAAGGGCTCTGAGAGATAGGATTTATGATCACTTGGAAAGGCACAGTTTGATTCATGATAGTCAGCATGGATTTGTGAGGGGTAGATCATGCCTCACAAACCTTATTGAATTCTTTGAAGAGGTGACCGAATACGTGGATGAAAGTAGAGCAGTGGATGTGGTATACATGGATTTAAGTAAGGCATTTGATAAGGTTCCCCATGGTAGGCTCATGTAGAAGGTAAGGAGGCATGGGATAGGGGGAAATGTGGCAGATTGGATTCAGAATTGGCTGACCCTTAGAAGACAAAGGGTGATAGTGAATGGAAAATTTTCAACATGGTGCTCATTTATGTGTGGTGTACCACAAGGATCTGTTCTGGGTCCTCTTATATTTGTGATTTTTGTAAATGATTTGGATGAAGGAGTGGAAGGGTGGACTAGTAAGTTCGCGGACAATAAGAAGGTGGGTCATGGGGTCTAGGCCCGAAACGTCAAGCTTTCCTGCTCCTATGATGCTGCTTGGCCTGCTGTGTTCATCCAGCCCCACACCGTGTTATCTCGGATTCTCCAGCGTCTGCAGTACCTTTTATCTTTGATAGGATGCAGAGCTGGCCTGAGAAGTGGCAGATGGAGTTTAACCCTGAAAAGTGTGAGGTGATTCATTTTGGAAGGACAAACTTGAAAGCAGAATACAGGGTTAACGGAAAGATTCTTGGCACTGTGGAGGAGCAGAGGGATCTTGGGGTTCATGTCCACAGTTCCCTGAAAGCTGCCACCCAGGTGGATAGAGTTGTTAAGAAGGCGTATGGTGTGTTAGCTTTCATTAATAGGGGGATTGAGTTCAAGAGCGGTGAAGTTATGCTCCAGCTATACAAAACCCTGGTTTGACCACATCTGGAGTATTGTGTACAGTTCTGGTCACCTCATTACAGGAAAGATGTGGAAGTGTTGGAAAAGGTGCAGAGGAGACTTACCAGGATGTTGCCTGAAATGGAGGGAGGGTCTTACGAGGAAAGGTTGAGAGAGCTAGGGCTTTTCTCTTTAGAATGATGAAGGATGAGAGGTGACTTGATAGAGGTGTACAAAATGATCAGAGGTATAGATAGAGTGTACAGCCAGAGACTTTTTCCTAGGCTGGAGGTAGCCATTACGAGGGGGCATAGTTTTCATGTGAGTGGAGGCATATTAGATATGCCTATTAGATAGGCATATGGATGATAGTATAAGGTAGGGGTGGAGGTTAAATAGACCTTAGGATTAGGGTAAAATATCGGCACAACATTGTGGGCCGAAGGGCCTGTACTGTCCTATGTTCTATGTTCCAACAGGGAACTGCAGATCTGACAACCTTACGTCAGTATTAGGGAGAATACTAGAATCCACAATAAAGGATGGGATAAATAGCTAGTTGATCTGACAGGGCAGATTCCCGGTGATTGGGAAATTATGTTCGCTGATGATTACACAATGTTTGGCATCATTTGTGACTCCTCAGAAACTGAAGCAGCTGTTTGCTATGATTTTAGCAGCTTCTCGTCCCCTGTGCTTCCCTGTGTAGATATATCCTCGAACCGCACTACTTCCCACAGCGTGCTTTCAATGTTCCCAGTCTGCAGACTCACCACTCCAGAAGTTAACCTGTGCACTTGTGTGCAGAGGGGTATTTTGAGAATTATACTTGGAATTCCGGTGGAATTAGCAGGTGCAGAATGAGACCTGGTTGTTTCTCATCTCTGTCTCTCTCTCTCTCTCTTTCTGGAGCAACATGCGGTTGGTATTTAACGTTGGTGATAATGGTAATAAAGAATGTTGCTGGATGCTCAGAGTTTGAGGGGTTTTGAGGTCTTGCAGGCTTGGTTCAGATGCAGGAAGCTGCTGTTCACCACGTGGCTGGAGTGCATAAAACTGGTGCCACCCAACAACAGGCATGACGCCAACCTGCAGAGAGTTTTCCCCCAGTTCTTACTGACTCCAGTTTTGCTTGGTCAGGACCCTGTGCAGTATCCGCTGCCTTCAGCCATTTCTTGATATCACCTGGAACGAATCGAATTGGCTGAAGACTGGCAATGGCTCAGCAGTGCCCAGATGATTGAAGAAGAAAAATCCATGCCACACACAGGGTGGTCCGTCTGATAGCAATGACTGAATTTAGACCCAAAAGTAATTCAGTAACAGGAGGAGGAGACAATGGAGCAGGGTTTGATCATTGGTGCTCAAATGATTAACATAAAAATGGAGCAGTGCAGTGGCTCAGTGGTTCAGTGGTTAGCACTGCTCCCTCACAGCACCAGGGGCCCGGGTTCGATTCCAGCTTCAGGTGACTGCCTGTGTGGAGTTGGCACGTCCTCCCTGTGTCTGCGTGGATTTCCTCCGGGTGCATCCAGTTTCCTCCCACAGTCCAAAGATATGCAGGCTAGGTGAATTGGCTGTGCTAAGTTGCCTGTAGTGTTCAGGGGTGTGCAGATTGGGTGGGATTATAGAGGAATGGGTCTGGGTGGGGTGCTCTGTGGGTTGGTGTGGACTTGTTGGGCCAAAGGGCCTGTTTCCACACTGTAGAGATTCTATGAAAAATGACACACTGTGATGATTTCCCCTCCTCCAAAAAGAGGACTCTACATTCTTTCCCCCCAGCTCCTGGCTGGATTTGGTGTTGGTGGGGAGTTCAGGAGAATGTGTGGGATGATTTGATAGCACAATAGTTAGCTACTTTGTCAGAATGATGGGTTGACAATGTCTGAACAGGATAGAGCTAGATGCAATTGGAATGGTGTCCTCTCCCAGGCTCCCCTCTCGGTTATACCTGTTCTTGTTCACTTAGTGGGAGCATCGTCCTGATCCCTTACAACGGGGAGGGCAAAGACTGCTTGGTAGGGCAGGGTGAAAGATGGCAGTGAGCTGTCTGGGAAGAGGGTTTAATGGGCCAACTCCAGTCCTGTCTTATTCTGTCTCCCTGCTGGGAACGGGCAGGAATCCCTGGTTGAGACAGTGATTACAAAAGTTTCAAAGCCACCCGTGAGAGTCTTCACCTCCATCTAGAACACACTGTCCAGAGACTCTCCGCCCAACAACAGCTCATGGGTTTATCGCAACATCTCCACCCACAGCATGCCTCCATTCCCCTCGCTGCAGCCGCCTCCGTCCCCCCAAAACTACCTTCGCCCCATTGCAAACCCATTCCGACACCAGCCCCTCTGCAATGCCTGCTCCAGTCCCACTCCTACCCCACCGTCACTCCCTCCATTTTGCTCATAGACTGTGATCCAGCCATCACTGAGGTGGGAGTCAGTTTCGTTCGTGGGATGTGGGCATTTCTGGCTGGGCCAGCATTTATTGCCCATCCCTAATTGCCCAGAGGGCAGTTAAGGGGTATCTTTTTTAGAATTAGGGTTAGATTTTATTGTCACGCGTACGCAAACGTAGGAATGCCAGTGCAGTGTGCGAAGTCGCCACTCTTCAGCATCACTTTGCTGAAAAAAAAATTTTTAAAAATGTAACAGCAGAAATAAAAGAAAGCCCCAAAAAGGTAAGAAAAATGTCCAGATCTTAAAGTCTAAAGTCTTATCTCCGTAAAGGTGTTTGGAACAACCAATACAGACACCCGGGCCTAGTCACGGCCTACAGTCTCAGACAGCCTGTGACATCAATTGGTGGCAGGCCGCTGCCATTCTGTACATGGTCTGCTTTCACCGCCGTGCTGAAACCTCCAATTAACCTGTCGCAAAAGCCTTCAAACCTAAGAAAAAAAGAAGGAAAAATAAAAGGAAAAAAGCAGAAGTAAACAGTAAGGAAGCAGACGGGAGTGGATGAGGCTGGGCTCTGGAGCCGGCACATAGCCCTGCTTCTTCGCTGTCATCCTGATAGAGTCAATCCCGCTGCTGTGTGACTGGAGTCACGTGTAGGCCAGACCAGGTAAGGATGGCAGGTTTCCTTCCCTGAAAGACATGAGTAAACCAGGTGGCATTTTTTTTTTCTTGTTCCCAGTTACCATACCCCTAGAGCAGAGGGATTGCTCCCCATTCCCAGTCCTTCCCGACCCACTGTTTCCCAGTGTCCTGCCTCCATCTGTCACTGTCCCAGCCTGGATGGGGAGGTGCGAGTAGGAGAGCGAGCAGGCCAATGCTTTCGAAGCTCCAAGATTCCCTTCCTTCAGTCCAGGCCCAAAGTCTGCATCATTCCCAAACCGAACAACAACAACGGACCAGTCACACAAAGAGCTCAGAGCCCTTGTGGGACCAGATCACGTCAACAACAGAAGGCAGCACACTCTGTTTCCATGGTGATGGGCTGGTCCCCTCTTCTCCACTGGAGCTGAGAGTGTGAGGTACGCAGATGGAATAAAAACGCAAATACAATTTCCCACAGGAGCCAAAAGTTGGCTGCACCCTCCTCCTCACAAAATACACACATAGGCTCCTGCCGTAAGTGTTCAGTGACATCAGGACAGGAGAGCGGGGCTGGAGGGTCAGGGACAAGCCTGGAAACTGGCCAGACACAGGCAGCTCAAGCTGTAGGTACAAGGGGAGCTTGCTACCAAGAGACTGTGGAAACAACAACAGAACTGGGGCCTGGCATCTCCCCAGAACCCAGTTACATCAGATTACAGCTCTCCTACTCAACACAGGAGACTGTCCTGCTTCATCCAGCACTTCCCTGTGTACCAAACCACACCATCGCCAACAACAGACAACTGCAGGACAGTTCCTGGTGCAGGAAACTGTAGCAGTCAGATTACACACAGTAAGATCCCATAAACACAATCCAATTGGTTCAAGGAATAAATGCTGACAGTGACACCAGGGAAAACCATTGCTGATTCACCAACTGACTCAGGAAATCGATAACTTCACACTAACAGGGCAGAACCCTCTGACAGCGCGGCACTCGCTCAGTACTGACCCTGCGACAGTGCGGCACTCCCTCAGCACTGACCCTCCGACAGTGCGGCACTCCCTCAGCACTGACCCTCTGACAGTGCGGCGCTCTCTCAGCACTGACCCTGCGACAGTGCGGCACTCGCTCAGCACTGACCCTCCAACTGTGCGGCACTCCCTCAGCACTGACCCTCCGACAGTGCGGCGCTCCCTCAGCACTGACCCTCCGACAGTGCGGCACTCCCTCAGTACTGAACCTCTGACAGCTGTATTTCCCTAATTTTGTTTTAGCACTCCGTCACTTCAGTCTCACTGGGTGCAGCCTCTGTCCCTCATTCCCTCCTGTGTCGTTGACGAAATTTGGCTCATTAGTGCACCAACAGCGCCACCCCCTGGTCGTGAGACAACACAAACAATTCCCCTCATGCCCGAAACGTCAAGTTTTCCTGCTCCTATGATGCTGCTTGACCTGCTGTGCTCATCCAGCCCCATGCTTGTTACCCCTCATGTTGGTCTGAGCTGTACCCTCTGCTGTCTTGAAAAATACCAATCCAGTTTCATTCTGTTTGTTGAGTCTTGAAGGGGCTTTTCATCTGATCTACTATAAGGTTTTGGATTGTAATTTCTCAGTGTACAGCTCCTCTCCCTCTTGTGATGAACTGGTTCTATCTGATGGTAAAAGTCCAGCAGGCCGTTGGAGTCAGTCTTTCATTCATGTTGAGCCTAATGCACATAAAAAGAAACAGCAGTGAGTTGCTCCAATTTTACTGTGAATGTGCAAACATCCAGACATCGAGTGGTGGACACAGCAAGAATTATTGTCATTTGAAATAGTTTCAGAAACTTTTCATTGTGAATACACGGGTGCCAGAACTGGTTTCGCCGATTCATTGCAACACAATATTCAGGCGAACATTCTCTAAGTGATGATGGAGGCAGTGAATATTTGGTTTGCTTGACCACTGTTGATCTGACTAGACCAGGCATATGAACTCTTGTGGCTACAAGAGCTGGTCAGACTGGGAGTCCTCTGGCATGACACAACTAGCTCAGTCGTTAGCACTGCTGCCTCAAAGCACCAGGGGCCTCAGTTTGATTCCAGCTTGGGGTGACTGCCTGCATGGAAGTTGCACATTCTCTACCATGTCTGTGTGCATTTCCTCCCACACTCCAAAGATATGTAGGTTAGGTGGATTAGCCATGGAATGGGTCTGGGTGAGATTCTTTTCAGAGGGTTGATGTGGACTCGATCGGCCAAATGGCCTGTTGTCACACCATAGGGATTCTAAGTAACCCATTTTTCAAAAAAAAATCATTCATGGAACCTGGGTTCCTGGACAAACATTTATTGCCCATCATTAATTGCCCAGAGGGCTGTTGGTATAGGCCTGGAGTCACATGTAGGCCAGACCAGGTAAGGATGGTTTGTCTAGAAGGCCCAGATGAGTTTTTATGACCATTGACAATGATTGCAGGGTTGATGTTAGACTAGCTTTTTGTTATTGAATTCAAATTTCACCATCTGTCATGGTGGAACTTGAACATATGTTCTCAGAACATTAACCTGAAGTTCTGAATGACTAGCCCCAGTGATATTACCATGACACTGCTGCCTCCCCTATACCTCCTAACTTGCCAAAACTTGTCCACCATCTACAAGGCACGAGCCAGGAGTGAGATACAGGAATACTCCCCACTTGCCCTGGTTGGGGGCAGCTCCGACAACACTCAAGAAGCTCGACACCATCCAGGACAAAGCAGCCTGCTCAATTGGCACCACATCCACCAATATTCATTCAAACCATTAAACATTAGAACATCCAGAACTCTGCTCTTAACTTGTGCCCAAGTCCAGTTGACCTATCACTCCCATTGCTCACTGACCCACATTGCACTCTTAAGGAATATGTTGATTTTAAGCTGGTCACCCTTGTTTTCAAATGACCTATGTGACGTTGCTTCAGCCCCACAAGATCTACTCTCCACTAATTCTGGTTTTTTGACCATCCTTGGGTTTAATTGCTCTGCTGTTTTTAGTTGTACCTTCAGTTTCCTGCTCCCTAGGTTCTGTCATTCCCTGCCTGAACCCTTTCATTCTATCTCTGCCTTTAAGACACTTGTCTTAAGGTGACGGCATGGTAGCTCAGTGGTTAGCACTACTACCTCACAGCACCAGGGACCCAGGTTCAATTCCACCCTTAGGCAACTGTCTGTTTGGAGTTTACATGTTTGCTCTGGTTTCCTCCCACAGTCCAAAGATGTACAGGTTAGGGTGGATTGGCCATGCTAAATTACCCATAGTGTTCAGGGATGTGTAGATTAGGGGGATGGGTCTGGATGGGACCCTCTGAGGGTTAGTGTGGATTTGCTGGGCCAAGCAGCCTGTTTCCACACTGTAGCTGAATCTATGACTTGTCAAAATATTGCTCTTTTTGTTTCACTTAAAATCTTCCTTTATCATCATGAACTATCTTTTGCAAAGTGTACACACTTTTCATGGACATGTCTCTTTTCTGTACATGCGGTCTGTACATGTTTCTTTTTTATGACAGTTTTTGTCTGTTCAGAATATTCCTCAATGGACAAGTACAGCACAATGAAGATCCTTTCAGCAATTACCCATATTATGGCTGATAGGTTATGAACTGCTCAGGACAGCGTTGTCATTAATCACAGGGTGACTTGCTCACATTTTAATGGTGACCACCATTCCTTTCCTTTAGCTGCTGAATTTTCACTGGCAGTTTATGTTGAAAACATTCATTGTAAGGGAAAAATTGCATGCGGAATCCTCTGTGCTGAACAGCTCCCTGTTTCTTTCAATAAGGAAACTGGGGCAGTAGCAGATCAATATCCAGATCTTCCAGATTCTGGACAGTCACAGGCTGACTGTTCCCTGAAGGGTGTACTTCTGAACATCTTGGAGGCCCCGAAACACTAACCCCACTGAAATTGCCCAGGAAGTAGAAACTTCAGAGGGGCAGTTACCCAGACCCTGGAATACTCTGACTCTTGGAGTTAGTCAGAGATGTTGGAGAGTTCCGACACTTTTCAAATAATAGACATGCAGGTGATGTTAGAGTGATTAAAACCTGCTCTAAAACTGGTTAAAACTACATCACTCCACCCCATCCTTGACTCACTGCTGTCCCTTTCCCCTATAGAGCCGTCTAAACCACTGACTCTCTAACAAACCCAATGAAACCTCACACCCCCAATTCCCACCCCCCTCACCCAATGTCTGCACATCTCACCCGGCCCAATTCTCCTGGCCCAAACCAACTCAAAATCCCACAACGCCTGAGCAACGGCCTCCCGCCACTCCACACACACAGAGACACACACACTCACAGGCACGCACAGATACACAATCACAGACACACACACAGACACGCACACATTCTCACACACAGACACACAAATGCACTTACAGGCACTTACACACACACACACAAACTCACACGCTCACAGACACACACATTCTCACACACACAGACACATGTACACACTCACAGGTACACATATACAGACCCACACACAGACAGGCATACACATACAGAGACACAGGCAACACACAGAAACAGATATGTTCACACACACTCACATACCCGCACACACAGAGGCACACACATGGACACACACACACACACACACACACATAATCTCACACAGACACATACACAGACACACAAACACATACACACACACACACACACACTCTCTCTCTCACAGGCAGACACAGACACACAAACTCACACACAGAGACACATAGAGACACAGAGACACATACTAACGTACACACACAGAGATAGACGCATATGCACACACACACACACACTCTCACACACTCTCTCACACACACACATTCACACGGGGACACATGCACAGACACACAGACGTGCGCACGCGCATACACACACACACACAGACACACAAGCATGCACACACACAGACGCACACACACTCTCAGACAGAGACACACACATAAACACATACAGACTCATAAATACACAGATACACACACACTATCAGACACATGCATAAACATACACACACTCAGACACACACACACATACACACAGAGATGCTCTCACAGACACACACACACTGACACACACACTCTCTGACACAAACACACACACATGCACACACGTACATGCCCATATGCCAACCAACCAAAACCAAAATCCAAAGTGGGTGTGGAAGAAGCTCAATGGGTAGAACGCATGCACGCATGGCCACATTGGATGTCTGTCTCATTTGTGTGTTTTGGAACACGTCAAACAATTTAAAAAGAAGAAATTCTCTTTGTTACAACACTCAGAAACACACTTTGAAAACATAATCTCATACCACTTGCTGAGCCAATCATTTTTTAAACTCTCCCGATCAAACCAGTTCTGAATCCTTGATGCTCTTCTTGTTTTAGTTTCACTCCAATGCACGGGACGTTTTCATTATAACAGTCATGGCAACTCCCGCCTAATTTTCACTGGGGGCTTCTTTAACTTCGCTGGCTGAGAGGAACTCAAGCAGGGTCATAATTTCTTCCTTAAGTGTGCCTGAGGCCTTGTTCCAATAGACACTGTATGTCAGTTTCAATTGGCTGCTGAACAGTTGGGGGAGGACTCTCCTTCGCTTTCCCAAGGTCACCTGCCTTATTTTGTGTCCTTTCCGGTGCAGCAGCTGTCTGTTCAGTTTTTCTGCTTGACATGTTTCGACTTTAGCTAAATCAGGGACGATTTCATGACCCATCTATAAATCAATGTCGAGTTGAGCCAGTTGCTGTGTTGGGTCTGCCGACCACCTTTTCCATGTGTTACACACCTCATTCTGTGGGACATTGTTTTCCTGCCGATTGTCATTTTCATCACAGCTCTTTATTTTCCTTATCGATTCGTAAACCACACAAACAGGCATCGTAAGTTCATGGAGTGATAGTCATACAGCACGGAACCAGACCCCTCGGCCCAACTCGTCCATGCCAACCAGGTTTCCAAAATTGAGCTGGAAAAGCGCAGCAGGTCAGGCAGCTACCCAGGAGCAGGAAAGTCAACGTTTCGGGTCAAAACCCTTTGGCTCATGGGAAGGGTGGAGCGGATAGATGAGTTGGAAGATGGGTAGATTGGCACAGGTCAGGGAGGTGGGACATGGGATAAGGCTGGGGGTGGAGGGATTTTGAAGCTGGTGAAGTCAACATTCAGGCCATTGGGCTGTAAGTTCCCAAGGCGAAATATCAGATGTTGTTCCTCCAGTTTACGTTTGGCCTCACTCTGACAGTGGAGGAGGCCAAGGATGGACATGTCACCAGGGGAGTGGGAGGGGGAGTTAAAGCAACTGGAAAGTCAGGTTGGTTGATGCGTGCAGAGCGCAGATGTTCCACAAACCGGTCCCCGAGTCTGCGTTTGGTCTCCCCAGACCACATCAAGAGGAACGGATACAATAGACCAGGTTGGATGAAGTGCAGGTGAATCTCTGCCAGATCTGGAAGGACTGTTTGGGGCCTTGGGCAGAGGTGAGAGGGGGAGGTATAGGGACAGGTGTAGCACCTCCTGCGGTTGCAGGGAAAGGTACCGAGGGTGGTGAAGGTGTTGGCGCGGAGTGTACAGCTGACAAGGGAGTCGCAGAATAAATGGTATCTGCGAAAACGACAGGGGTGGGGAGAGAAATATCTTTCTGGCGATGGGGGTCTGAATGTAGGTGGCAAGAATATCGGAGGATGATGCATTGGATTCAGGGGTTGGTGGGGTGGTTATTGTCTCCAATTTCCTAAATTGAACTAATCCCAGTTTGATCCATATCCTTCTAAACCTTTCCTATCCATGTATCTATCCAAATGTCTTTCAAATGTAATTGTACCTGACACTAACAATTCCCCTGACAGCTCATTCCATATATGCACCAACCTCTGTGTGAAAAGGTTGCCTCTTAGTTCCTTTTAAATGTTTCCCCTCTCACCTTAAACCTATGGTTTGGGCTCCTCAAACCTGGGGAAAAGGTCTCGGCTATTAACTCTATCCATGTCTCTCTTGATTTTATAAAACCTCAGCCTTCTATGCTCCAAGGCAAAGACTCCCAGCCAATCCAGCCTCTCCTTATCAGTCAAACATTCCAATCTCTGTAACAATCCTTGTAAATCTTTTTTACACCTTTTCTAGTTTGATAACATCCTTTCCATAGCAGGGGGTCCAGAATTGTACACAGTACTCCAAATTCTGCTTTACAGTCTTGTACAGCTGTAGCATGACATCCCAACATGTGTACACAATGCTCTGACTAATGAAGGCAAGCATCCCAAATGCCTTCTTCACTGCCCTGTCTACCTGTAACACCAGTGAAACCAGCACCAATCCCTGTGGCACACTGATAGTTACAGGCCCCAGTCTGAACAACAAACCTCTGTCACCACCCTCTGTCTCCTACCATCAAACTAATTTTATATCCAATTGGCTAGCTCTCCCTGGATCCCAGGTAGTGCCTTGATGAAGGCCTCGCTAAAGTCTATGTAGACAGCGTCTCCTGCTCTGCCTTCATGGTCACCTCTTCAAAAAATTCAAGCGAATTAGCAAGACACAATTTCCCATGAACAAAGGTATGCTGACTATCCCTAATCAGTTCTTGCCTTTCCAAATGCATGTAGATCCTGTCTGTCAGAATCTTCTCCATCAACTTACCCACCAGTGATGTCAGACTCACCAGACTGTAGTTCCCTAGCTTTTCCTTGCAGCCTTTCTTAAATAATGGCACAATATTAGCCACACTCCAGTCTTCCGGCACCTCATCTGTGGCTGTTAATGATATAAATATTTCTGCAATTTCTTCCCTACCTTCCCACAATGTATTGGGTTACAGTTGATCAGGTCCCAGGAATCTATCTACCTTTATGTGTTTTAAGACCACTGGCAGCTCCTCTGCTTTAATGTGGACTCTTTTCACAATCTTTTGCCATGGTAACACTGATGAGAAATATTTGTTAAGGATCTCATCCATCTCCTGTGATTCCACACATGGACAGTCTTGTTGATTTTTAAGGCACACTGATGTCTCCATAGTTACTCTTTTGCCCTTAATGTAGAATCTCTTTGGATTCTCTTTACTGTATCTGCTAAAGCTGTCTCATGTCCCTTTTTTGCCCTGTTGATCTTCCTCTTAAGTGTACTCCTACACCCCTATACAGTCGGTTCTGGTATAATGTGATAGTTCCGTTCTTGTGAGGTCTTGCGTCATAAGAAAATCGCACAATAGACGTGCCATTTAAACCAATGGGGCCAGAATCGCGTTCTAGCCAATACGGGTAGGGAAAGTTCACGTTCTACAAATAGTGATCTAAATTCTTCAATCGCGATAAAGCCAATTTGTATTGAAGAATCACGTGTTATAGCAGAACCAACTGTACTCCCTCAAAGGATTCTCTTGATCCTAGCTGCCTATACCTGACATATACCTCCTTTTTTCTCTGATCAGAGCCTCAATATCTCTAGTTATCCAGTCTTCCCTATTCCTGTCAGCCTTGCTCTTCACACTAACAGGAACATGCTGTCCCTGAACACTTGTTTTCTCACTTTTGAAACTCTCCCACTTGCCAGACATCCCTTTGCCTGCAAACAGCCTCTCCCAATCAACTTTTGAAAATTTCTGTCTAATACTGTCAAAATTGGCCTTGCCCCAATTTAGAAATTTAATTCGTGGACCGTTGCTATCCTTTTCCATAACTATTTTAAAACTGCTGTAATAGAATTATGATCACTGGTCCCAAAGTGCTTCCCCACTAACAACTCAGTCACTTGCTCTGCCTTATTTCCCCTTCTCTAATAGGGCCATCTATATATTGATTAAGAAATTCTTCCTGAACACATTTAACAAATTCCTCCCCTTAACTCTAAGGCAGTCCCAGTCTATGTTTGGAAAATTAAATTCCCTAATTTATTAAGGACTGTTTTGAAGTCAACTGTGCCTTTAAGAACCACTTTTGAATTGCCATCTCATATTTCTGCAGATTCCAGTACAGCTCCCATTATTAGCTTTATCATTAGACGATCTATCGGTCTCATTTTACAATGTCCCAATTCTATTGTGACCTCAATCAAAGCCTATGATTCTCAGAGTCAAAACCAATCAGACCTCAATTCATAGAATCGTAGAATTTTCCAGTACGGAAGGAGGTTATATGACTCATTGTGTCTGTACAGGTTCCTGAAAGAGCTACCCAGTTAGTCCCATTCTCCAGCCCAATCTCCATAGCCCTGTGTCCCTTTCCAATATATATCCAGCTCTCTTTTGAAACATCCTGTGGAATCCGCCTCCACCTTTCTCCCAGGCAGCGCATTCCAAATCCTAACAACCCTTTGAGTAAAGAAGTTTCTCCCCATCATCCTCCCAGCTATCTTGCTGACAATCTTGAAAGTGTGACCCCTGTGCAATCTCTCCATTTGTCGTCCACTGGAAGCCACAGTCCCCAGCAACACTTCAAATTTGAACAAGATTTTCACTGATGAGGGGTCTCGTTTTAATCTACATGGCTTCAACTACTGTCTGCTCACAGGTAGTAGCCTCCTTAGCACAGCCCTGTCTCCTCTGCTCAACACATTCTGTGCCAAGGCCCCCCTTCAGGTTCTTTCGATACTCGACCATGTTGTTTTGGGGTAGGTTGACTGTTCAAACTGAGGTTGCTAGATAAAAAAGACATACCTCTTTGCAGGGTCAAGCTGAGGGTCTGATTTGACTATCCAGCCGACCGTACCACTGTTGTGGTCAATCTCCTTACATGGACCACAGGACAACTCAAATATGCAGGTTAACTGTGTTTATTTAAACCAAATCTTAGAGAAACTCTTTCTGCCTATATCTTGCGTCTGTTACATACATACAGCAAAAACAAAATCAGCCTTACCCCCTCAGTCACACACACAAATGTTGTTTGTGTCCTATTCTTGTAGAATAACATTCTGCCCTCAGTATCGCTACATGGACCTCCCTAGTTTGAGAAGATATATGACCAAAACTTTCTCCAAGCCAACTAACTGATGTGGGCTGAGTAGACTCTCTCTGTGCTGTCATGATCTTCTGACCTGTTAGGGATTGCTACCAGTATCCACATCCTGGGGATTGTTCGAAGATTAGAGATCTGATTGCTATTTGTGTGGTCTTATTGGGTTTAAAGAAGCTGATTACCCAAATTACAGCAGTCACTGAGCTGTTCCAGTATAGCTACAACACTGGCATCTACCCAACGATGTGGAAAACTGCCCAAGTATGTCCTGTACACAAAAAGCAGGACAAATCCAACCCGACCAATTACCGCCCCATCAGTCTGCTCTCGATCATCAGTAAAGTGTTGGAAGGTGTCAGTAACAGTGCCATCAAGCAGCACCTGCTCAGCAATCACCTGCTCAGTGACGCCCAGTTTGGGTTCCGCCAGGGCCACTCAGCTCCTGACCTCATTACAGCCTTGGTTCAAACATGGACAAAGGAGCTGAATTCCAGATGTGAGGTGAAAGTGACAGCCCTTGACATCAAAGTCGCATTTGACTGAGTGTGACATCAAGGAGCCCTAGAAAAATTGAAATCAATGGGCATCAGGAGCAAACCTCCACTGGTTGGAGTCATACCTGGCACATAGGAAGATGGTTGTGGTTGTGGGAGGTCAGTCATCTCAGCTCCAGGACATTTCTGCAGGAGTTCCTCAGGGTAGTGTCCTCGGCCCAAGCATCTTCAGCTGCGTCATCAATGATCTTCCCTCCATCATAAGGTCAGAAGTGGGGATCTTCACTGATGATTGCACAATGTTCAGCACCATTTGCAACTCCTCAGAAACTGAAGCAATCCATGTTCACATGCAACAAGATCTGGACAATATCCAGGCTTGGGCTGACATGCAGCAAGGAACATTCACGCCACATAAATGCCAGGCTATGACCATCACCAAGAAGAGACAATTTAACCACCAGCCTTGACATTCAATGGTGTTATCATCACTATGATGCATAATGCATCACCGCATTATCAACATCCTGGGAGTTATCATTGACCTGAAGCTGAACCAGACTAGTCATACATATACAATGGCTAGAAAAGCAGGTCAAATGCTAGGAATCCTGTAGTGAGTAACTCACTACTAACTGCCCAAAGCCTGTCCACCATCTACAAGGCACAAGTCAGAAATGAGATAGAACAATCCCCATGTATCTGGATACATGCAACACACAAAAAAACAAAGCAGCCACTTGATTGGCACCACATCCACAAGCATCCACCCCCTCCACCGCCGTCACTCAGTAGCAGCAGTGCGTACTATCTACGAGATGCACTGCAGAACTTCATCAAGGATTCTTAGATAGCACCCTCCAAACCCACGACTACTTCCATTAAGAAGGACAAGGGCAGCAGATACATGGGAACACCACCCCCTGCAATTTCCCCTCCAAACTACCCACCATCCTGGACTTGGAAATACATTGCCATTCCCTCACTGTCGCTGGGTCAAAATCTGGGAACTTCCTCTTTAATGGCATTGTGAGTCTACAAAGAACACATGGTCTGCAGCGGTTCAAAAAGGCGGTTCACCACCACCTTCTCAAGGGAAACTAGGGATAGGCGATAAATGCTTGCACAGCCAGCAACACCATATCCCACAAGTGGATAAAAAAAGACTTCGGTTGTGGAACCAGTCTTTTCTCTGCCACCATGGGTGGGAGTAAGTTGTAACTATGATAAGGAGGGAGAACCGTAGACTGTATTTGTTATGGAAATGACTCCAATGGTAACAGTGCATGTCCAATCGGTATAACATATGCAAGTCGTCTTTATGCCTCTGTTTTCTGCCACCATCAAATTTGATTATTTTCCCCATGTTCTCTTTCATCTCTCTGTTGAGGGACATTTCAGCACTTTGCTGCTTCTATTTCTCTGCTCATTTAAACAAATGAAAGCTTGAAACTCATAAGAAACAAACAAATTTGCAGAAATGAACAATGCAACAACATTAGTGTTGTTGGGGAATGATTCTTCGTGAGTGAGACTTTAATTTGCAGAGCTCATTGTGACATTTTAAGTCCCTTACAATTGCATTCACTGAGGGAAGAATGACTTTCTCTGCATTGTTACATTACTGTCTGATAAAGACCTGCCATCACTGGAGGTCAGCACGACTAGAGTTTACAGGCTGAATTTCCTGGCACAGTTACAGATTAGAGACCTGAAAAAAACATAAAGTACAGAGATTGACAAGAGTTGACAAGTGATGGCAGAATTATGGATGCTGTTAACTTCATCGGTGGCAGATTTTCCCACTTTGAATAACATCCTGTGATTCAATTAGAATCAAAAGATACTGCTAATGACTCATTTTTAGAAGTTACCTTTCCGGCTATCATCTATTTGAAGCATTTCTTGCTGGAATGATAGCTGCAAACTATAGAATCAGATGGAGAAATAATTTGTACAAATACACAAGACTGAAGTTGTAGAAAAATATTGCTTGAAAGATCACCACTCCTGAAGATCGTTCTGAAGAAGTGCCACTGGGCCCGAAACATTATCTCTGCTTTCTCTCCACACATGCTGCCAGATTTGCTGAGTTTCTCCAGCAACTTCCGTTTATTTGTCCCAAAATTCTTGATGCTCAGGGGATTTTATGTCCCTGCCTTGTTCTCTTCTACTCTGATTTCCAAACTGTAACTTTGAGCTTTTATGGCCTGATGGAGAGTGTTGTTGCCTCTAAGCCTGTCTGAACACTAGTGAAGGTGAAGATGGTCTGGGAGACGCCCATTGATATTTCTATTGATATGTCCCTGGGTCCAGACAGTTAACTGCTGAATATGTTCAGCAAATCACTGCAAAGGTTCAAACTTATCTTTTCAGAGTTGACACCATGCTCACCGCAACGTGTTGTTGTCAGGACTGCAGGATGCGTTGAACGATGGGACCGTGCGCTAGGCAGGAAACTTTATGATGTACATCACTGATCACAGCTTCACTGTAAAAATCTCCGTGCAGCATTCTGGCCTCGCAATCTTTCAGCTCAAGGGACAGCAGAGGTTACTGGGTGAGCAGGAAGTCTGGATGTTATATTGTGAGGATTTGAGTACAGGAACAGGAGTGTCTTGCTGCAGTTGTACAGGGCTTTATTGAGACCACACCTGGAGGGCTGTGTGCAGTTTTGGTCTCCTTATCCGAGGAAGGATGTTCTAACTATGGAGGGAGAGCAACGAAGGATTACCAGACTGATTCCTGGGATGGCAGGCCTGACATATGAAGAGGGAAGGGATTAGTTAGGCCTGTATTCACTGGAATTTGGATGAATGAGGGGTGATCTTATACAAACTGATAAAATTATAACAGGCCAAACACATGAAGGGTGTTTCCAATGATCAGAGAGTCCAGAACCAGGGATCACAGTTTAAGGGTATAGAGTAGGCCGTTTAGGACTGAGATAGGGAGTAACGTCTTCACCTAAAGAGTTGGGATCCTGTGGAATTTTCTACTATCTAATGGAATTGAGGCCAAATTGAGAGTGGTAAGGGCGTTCTTTACTCAGAGAGTGGTAAGGGCGTGGAATGTCCTGCCTTCCAATGTAGTTAACTCAGCCAGTCCTTGGATAAGCATATGGATGATGATGGGATAGTGTAGGGGGATGGGCTTAGATTAGTTCACAGGTCGGTGTAACATCGAGGGCCGAAGGGCCTGTTCTGCGCTGTATTGTTCTATGTTCTAAAACATTGATTGTTTTATAGAAGGCGTTAGATATAGTTCTTAGGGCTAAAGGGATTATAGGGTATAGGGGGCAAGAGGAGACAGGGGACTGAGTTGGATGATCAGCCATGATCATATCGAATGCAAAGTAAGTTCGAAGGGCCAAATGGCCTCCTCCTGTTTTCTATGTTTCTATGAGGAATGCCTAAATCCCTCAAAACAGTGGAAAGGAAAAGGCTAAACAACTTGCAGCTGGGCTGCTTTCCATCTCACTTGACAATGGGAAGAGTTGGGAGGTTTTTTGTGTGGAGTGTTTTGGGAAGTGAGTTCACACAGATACCAGAAGTCTCAGTTTTTGATCATGCGACAGACGAGAGCAGTGGTGGGGGGAGGGAAGGGGAAGGACAGGGGTGCTGAGGTCACAGCAGCACAGATAAGCAGATCTCAGAGTGGAATCTCTATTTAGAGGGAAGACTAAGAGGAAGGGAACTCTGGAGCACAGCCTCCTCAATGCGGGTTCTCAGGAAACACTTCTTGCACCAACCCCTCAACCTCAATGTCAGAGGCAAAGCAAATTTAACAGGAATGTACTCGCTGAGGACAGGGAGCAAAACATCAGGACAGGCAAATTAGCAACTGACACTCCTGACAGTCCACTGATAGCCCAACATATTCGACATTCTAGGGATAGCCTGACACTCCTGACAGTCCAGGGATAACCTGACACACTTGACATTCCAGGGATAGCCCTACAGTCCAGAGATAGCCTGACACTCGACATTCCAGGGATAACCTGATACTTCCAACAATCCAGGGATAATCTGACACTCCCAACACTCCAGGGATAGCCCTACAGTCCAGGGATATCCTGACACTACTGAGAGTCCAACAGTCAGGATTCGCTCAACCCCTGTCCAGGGATAGCCTGACGCTCCTCACAGTGGGAATAGTATGGCTTGATTTTCAGTGCACTATGAGTGAATAGTGAGAGGTGAAACAATTGAGAGATGGTTGAGCATGGGGTTCACGGAGCGCAGTGGGATGGTGCTGGAGGAGTGGGTCAGAGATAACCTGTGAAAACACACTCGCTGAACTTGATCACCCATGTGAAGCCACTCTAACCTTCTTCTGGCAGCAGTACCTGGCTCTCAAGGTCAGAGACCTCCCTGCTGGCAAACCCACTCCATGTCGAGGGTGTTCTTTGAGGACTTCTGGTTTTCCCTGGACAATCATGTTGAGCTGCACCCGTGAAGCTAGGAGCCATCTCTGTTACCTGCAGGCAGTCGGCAGCAGTTTCTCTCTCCTGTCACATTTTACCTTTAAAAGGGACAGGGGAAGAGAACGTGTGGCTAAGCACCACTGCTCATATTCAGTTAGGGCAGAGACACTGGATTTTCAACAATGGATTGATACGACACAAGGAAACACCGAACAGGGACTAAAAATGTCTTGACTTTTGGGATGGCCTGACTATTGTCACTAACAAGAGACATAGTTTGGATGAAGCTTCAGAGGAGGAAATTGAAAGCTCTTTCTAGGTAGTGCCAACCTCGAGTTTCAAAGTCCACCCTTTTTACTGGAATCAGCATTACACTCATGTGTGGTTCTGCAGTCTCAATATCCACATGTTCACAATTGTCTCTTTGAACAGCAGCATGTTGACCTCTGAAAATGTGAGCGGGAATTTAATTTCCCAAGTTAAATTGTGCCCCAGGCTGGAAACAATTGCGATGGGGCACAGGGAGGCCATTTGGCCCATCAATGCCTTCTGACCATTTTGACTTAGTAAAGAGAGGAGCGAAAGATCACTGAATTAAAACAAAGAACTGCAGATGCTGGAGATCTGAAATGAACAAAAAAACAGAAATTGTTGGACAAACTCAGCAGGCCTGATAGTATCTGTGGAGAGAGGAAAGTGAAGAGGATCCAGTGATCCTTATTCGAAACATTTACTCTCTCTCTGTCTGGCAGCATCTGTGGACTTGTTGAGTTTCTCCAGCATTCTCCATTTTTGTTTGTTCATGACAGATCACTATCATCAGTGAGTCTCACTCCTGAAAACTAGTCTCTAGGGCAGATTGAGATTCAAATAAAGTGCTAAGCATGTGCACCTACCCACCTGCTTTGAGCAAATTAGAAAGGTCGAACTTTCTTTTGTTACAATACCATCTGGAGATTACGGCATATGACATTTCCAGCATCTGTAGGACCCTCAGGTCATGAGAACTAGCAGGAGTAGACCATTCAATCCATTACATTCTTCACCATTCAATAAGGTCATGAATGATCTGGCCACAGCACAACGTTTCTGTCTGCATCTGCAGTACCTTTTATCTTTGTTTCTGTCTGACCCCTTTTTTGCCAGAACCCTTAACCCCTTGCTGAAAGAAATGTTCACTTAAACTCATTCCTGTGTAGATTTTACAATACTACTTTCAGCGCAGAAAGAGGCCATTTGGCTCAACCAGTCCATGTTCATGCTGTATTCGAGCCCCTACCTGTCCCGTTTCACCTCATATCATCCTAATCCTCTATTTCCTTCTCCCTGCTGCAGTTATCCAGCTTCCCCGAAACACAGCGATACTATTCACTCGTGCAGTGAATCTACCACCATGTCAGCACTTTTGACATTGTGCCCATTGTACAGACACTTCTTCATTTCTGATTGAGATTGATGTAAAAGTGGCCACTTCTAACCAGAAAAATTGTTCTAATGTTGCTCAGTGCTGTACTTTTCTTTGTGTGGAAAATATCTGGCTATATTTATTACTTAAACAACTGCAATTACATTCAGTGACCATTTTATCCTTTTTTTTTGAAAATTTCTCTGTAAACCTGCCCTGGGTCAATGCATAAGTACATGTTTGTACAGCAACTGAAACACAAATCTAACCAATCCTTTTATTCATGAGATGTGGGCATTTCCGACAAGTCCAGGATTTGTTGTCCTGTCCTGAATTGTCCATGGTTTGCTCGGGCATTTCAGAAGACAGTAAGGGAGGCGACCACATTGCTGTGGGTCTGGAATTACATGTAGGCCAGACCAAGTGAGGATGGCAGATTTATTTTACTGGAGGATGCGGTGCCTTTAAACAAAGTTAAATGACGTAAAGAGATGTGAAGGTCAGGTTGAGAATTTCAGATCTTAGGGCTAGGCAACTGAAGGCAAAGAGAGGGCAGAGTGAATATGGAATAGATTCTGAATGAGGCAGCCACGCAATGGGAATGGGCAGATGCAATGATAAAGGTGCAATGGGGTGGTGTGATGGGGCTGAGGGGACTCTGCAGTGAGACAGGGCTGGGTGAATGGGCAATGAGGAGCGAGCAGGAAGAACATGGAATGCAAATGGGCAGAAATGGTGACGCTCTGGGGACTGTGCAGACAGGAACAGAGCATTGAGCAGGCTGAGGACATGGTGGACTCTGGGAGTGGTGAAGTTGTGAAGGTGACACATAACGGAGACCGCAACAGGCTAAGGAGGAGGAGAATTGGATAGTTTAATGGAGACTGTGAAGGTGAGTCAGCAGATTGAAGAATAGTAGGGGACAGTTGGATGGTGCAGTATGTACTGGGTGAAGATGCTCGTGATTTAAAACGCTGCTGGCACAAAGCATGGGCAGATGTATGCTGGCAGAATGGGGAGTAGACTGGGTAAAGATGAGAGGCAAGGGGGAGGAGGAATTAGGCAGGAGCAGCTGGGGAAGGGGGTGAATTAAGCAGATGAATAGGGAATATTTTGGGTGTTGTGGAAGGTGGCCAGAAGGGGGTGGATTATTGACGAAAATACTAACATTTTGACTGAACACTGAAATATCCAACAAATTATCCTCAGTACACCACATTCAAACACTGGCCATAATAAACAGTGGAAGATGCAAACTGCTATTAACTCAATGATCAAAATAATTATTTACTGAATTATCTACTGAATGAAACACTGGATGATTCATTGTATTCTCAACAGTTATCCACTTAACTATGTAATATTGAAATATATAAAGAATCATCACTGAATTGTCCACATAATTAATTGTTGAATTATTCAAATAATTAAGCACTCAATTATCTCAACTATCTGCTGAACTAAACACTTGGAGAGCCAAAAATATGTTCACTTGCTCTTTTGAGATGCGAAGGAATTTTTGAGTTGTTATTGATCTGTATAAAAAGTAGCTTTAGCATGCACACATTGCAGTTCCTCAGTGCTCATTTGACAATGAACCATCAAATGGGTCAGTAGTTCTGTTAATTACCTGCCTGTATGGTTGCGTAGGAACTACATGCACTTCAGTGGCACCTTTGGTTTCTGGGAATCTCCCAAAGTGAAAATTAACTTTTGGAGAGTTAGTTATCCACAATGAAGACAGATACATTCAGCTGGCTGCAGCAGAGAACCTCACAGAACAGTGCCCCCTTCAGTGGGACCTTGTTTAGAACATAGAACTGTACAGCACAGGAACGGGCCCTTTGGTCCACAATATTCAGTCCAAACATGACTCCAAATTAATCTAATCCTTTCTGCCTGCCCTTGATCTATATCCCTCCATTCCTTGCATATTCACATGCTTATCTAAAAGCCACTTAAATACCCCTGTGATATCTGCCTCCACCACCCACCCTAGCAGTGCGTTCCAGATTCCTACCGTTCTCTGTGGGAAAAAAACTTGCCCCTCACATCTCCTTTGAACTCCCCCCACCCCTCCACCTTAAGTGCATGCCCCTAATACTAGACGTTTCAACTCTTGGGGAAAAAAGTAGATTCTGAAAGATTCTGTCAACTCTATCTATGCATTTCATAATTTTATAAATTTCTGTCAAATCTTCCCTCAGCCTCCATCACTCCAGAGAAAACAACCCTAGTTTTTCAAGCGATAACAATGTGTAGAGCTGGATGAACACAGCAGGCCAAGCAGCACCATAGGAGGAGGAAAACTGATGTTTCAGGTCTAGACCCTTCTTCAGAAAATGTTTTTCAAGCCTCTCCTTATAGCTCATACCCTCTAATCCAGGCAGCATCCTGGTAAACCTCTTCTGCACCCTCTCCAAAGCCTCCACACCCTTCCTGTAATGTGGCGACCAGAACTGAACGCAATATTCTAAGTGCGGCCTAACCAAAGCCTAATGAAGCTGCAACATGATATCCTGACTCTTATATTCAACTCCCCAATCTATAATGGCAAGCATGCCATACACCTTCTTTACCACCCTATCTATTTGTGTGGCTACTTTCAAGGATCTATGGACCTGAAACCCAAGATCCCTCTGTATATCAATGCTATTCGGGCTCCCCCCATTAACTGTATACTTTTCCTTAATATTTTATCTCCTAAAGTGCAGCACCTCACACTTGCTCAGATTAAACTCCATCTGCCATTTCTCTGCCCATATCTGCAACTGATCTATATCCCACTGTATCCTTTGACAACCTTCCACACTATCCACAACACCACCAATCTTTGTATCGTCTGTAAACTTACTAAACCACCCATCTACATTTTCATCCAAGTTATTTATATATTACAAACAGAGGAGGTACCAGTACGGATCTCTGTGAAACAATACTAGTCACAAACCTCCAACCAAAAAACACCCTTCCCCGACTACCTTCTGCCTTCTATGGCCAAGCCAATCCTGAATTCACACGGCCAAGTCATTGTAGATCCTATGCATCTTAAGCTTCTCGATCAGCCTACCGTGAGGTACCTTGCCTTACTAAAATCCATGTAGACAGCATCCACTGCTCGACCCTCATCGATCACCTTTGTCACCTCCCTGAAAAATTCCATCAAGTTTAAAAGGTTAACTATGGATCATCATCCCTGACTCTGCAGTGCTGCTGAAATCAAACTTTGGTCTGGTGTGTTTTGGACACACTTGCTCCTGAACGAGATGGTGGAGCACTAGTTTAATTGGAAACGCGCAGTGGCAGTAGTCTGCATAATCTACTGCTAACTACTCACCAGGGATTCTCCAGCAGCACCTTCCAAATGAAAGACCACTACCACCCAGGAGGACAACATAGGGACTGCAGCAGGCTATTCAGCCCACCAAGCCTTTCCTGCCATTCTAGGTTATGTCTGATCATCTCCTCAATGCCATTCTCTCACGTTATCTCCACATCCCTTCATGCTATTAGTCTCCTGAAACTTAATGATTTTTGTCTGGGATGTACTCAATGATTAAGCCTCCACAATTCTCTGGGATAGACAATTCCAAAGAATCTTGGGAGTGAAGAAATTCATAAAATCATAAAAACCCAACAGTGCATAAAGAGGCTATTTGGCCCACCCACTCTGCACTGACCCTTTGAAGGGCATCCCATCCTATCCCATAACCCCACATTTACCATGGCTAACTCTCTTAGCCTGCACATCCCTGAACACTACAGGGCAACTTACCATGGCCAATCCACCTAACCAGCACATCTTTGGGGAAAACCCGGAGCACCCAGAGGAAACCCGCACTGACATGGCGAGAATGTGGTAATGCCATACGGACAGTCATCTGAGACTGGAATTGAACCCAAGTCCCTGGTGCTGTGAGGCAGCGCTGTCACCATAGCAGCCCAGGCTGAGTCCAAATTGGTTTGTCATTATCCTGAGATTAGTCACCTGGTTCTAGAGTGACCAGCGGAGGAAACATCCACCCTCTGATGCACTGTAAGAATTTTGTACGTTTTTAATGAGATCACCATCATTCTTTGAAGCCCTAAGGAATAAAGACCTAGTCTCCTCAGATAATACAAAATAAATTACTGGAGAAACTCAGCAGGTCTGGCAGCATGTGTGAAGGCAGAAATTGAGTTAACATTTCAAGATTCATGAGTCGCCTTTGCAGGGTCACAGCCTGCCATATTGAGAATGACCCATTTAATCATATTCTGTCTATTCCACAATCTGCATTGGTACCATCAATTTCAGTGTTCTCAAATATCTTTTGAAAATCAAACTATGGTACATCCACCGGTTATTTTTGCTTCAAATAATATCCTCAAAGAACTCCATCAAGCTTGTCAACCAGTTGCATGTGTTCATTCTAATACCTGCCCTTTAAACATCCTGCCTGTTTTGTATGTCCCAGCTACTTTGTGACTTCAGTTGTGTTTTCAACCAATCATTAACTATTTTCACCCTCTTTTCTCCCCATGGCATCATGGATGGGTGCCCATCCCAAGGTGAAAGGTGAGTGTGAGATGGTCAGCAAGGAGCAAATGTTATATTGAAGTCATATAGGATGTTTGTCAGGACTCTCTGGAGTAGTATGTCCAATTCTGGGCACCTGATTATGGGAAGGATATTATTAAGCTGGAATATTATTAAGATGGACAGGGTTTAGGATGTTGTCAGGATTGGAGGGTTTGAGTTATAAGGAAGCTGGATAGGCTGCGACTTTTTCACTGGAGTATAGGATGTTGAGTGGCAACCTTAAGGAGATTTATAAAATCATGATGGGCACAGATAAGGTGGATGGAAGATGCCTTTTCCCTAGGGTTGGCAATTTTAAGATTAAGGGGCATATTTTTAAGATGCGAGGAGAAAGATTTTAAAAAAAACATGAAGGACAATTTTTGTTTTACAGAATGGCTCATGTGTGGAATGAACTTCCAGAGGAAGTGGTGCACACGGGTTCAGTTACCACTTTTAAAAGATATTTGGATAAGTATATGCATAAGAAATGTTTTAAGGGATATGGGCCAAGCTCAGGCAGATGGAACTAGTTTAGTTTGGGACTTTGGTCAGCATGGACTGGTTGGATCAAAGGGTCTGTTTTTGTATACACACAGGTCCATACTTACATCTCTGAAAAAGTAATGGTCATAAGTTGAACAGCAATTTTATTAAAAAGCGGGTGATGTTATAGGAAATGTGCTTTAAAATGTTTTCCTGAATTGTTTCTTGATGGGAGTATGTTTTAAAAATGTTTCTTTTCCCCGAATCATTTTTCTTGGGCTGCATGTGTATGTTTGAGAGATTTGGCCTTCAGTAAAAACACCCATCTAGGTGATATATTACCGGCACCATAACCAGTATTACTTGAAAATTCTACTGGTGCTCAAATGCCACCTCATACTGCTATTTCACTGGCGCCAATACAACCGTTTTTTAATTCCCCTGTATTTTCAATGTTGATTGATAGATAAGTATCAGCCCAGGACATTGTTGGGAGCTGCACAGCTCAACTTCACAATAATGCCAAGGGATTTTCACATACACCCAAGCAGGCAGATGGAATTCTGGTTTAACACCTCATCTAAAAGACAGCATCTGTGACAATACTGCAACCTCTTGGTTATGCACGGATGGTCAGCTTAGCTTTTGTGCTCAAGCCCTGGCCAGAGTTGAACTTGGAACCTTGCGACTTAGAGATGAGTGTGGCATCAAGTGAAACAAATTTCACTGGTAGACAGACTACGCCTAAATGAGGCTTCAACACTGCTGATCTCCTCACCATATAGTTTTCTGGTCAGGAGTTCACTTTCCTGGCTAAACTGTTAGAGATTAAACTTTCCTGGCTAAGACGATAAATAAAATTGCTGTGGAATTTGCTGTGTGATTGATTAGCAAATTCCTGGAGGCACTGCATCCTCTGTTGGCCAAAAATGAGAAAATCCAGTCTAGGAGCAGGAACCGTCACTCAGAAGCACCAGCAGGTTCAGAATCTGCTTTAACCTTACAACTACATAATCACAAGTTGAATTTGGTTCAAGTGGAAAAAAAGAGGGTCAGCAATACACTCAAAAAGAAGTCACAATGTTAAATTTTTAGTTGGAGAATGAATTGCAGAAAGATGTACATGATTTGCAAGGGAGCTGGTACAAATAGGGTAAATACCTCCCCTGCTAACACTGACCATCAGCATCAACCCTCCGACACTCGGAGTGCGGCACTCTCTCAGTACTGACCCTCCGACAGTGCGACACTCCCTCAGCATCTCTTCAATGCTCACTCTGCGTTCAGCCTCTGACATCATCATGTTTCAGGGTCTTTATATTCACCTCTGTGAGCGGCCAACTGAGTCACAGCATGTGTCCTACACAGGGCCTAATGAGTCCTTTGTATATGGACAGCACATTACCCAAGTTTCCAACTGAATTTACAACATTGCCTGTCTTTGCTATCACATCTTTGCACTGGTTGTGTCTTTTTAAAGAGACTCATGCTTAAACTGATTCCATCCCTGGCAAAAAGGTTTACACTGATTACTACACAACAGCTCCCAGTGAAGAAGAGGGCCAGCAAACAGTCAGTTCGGACTTCAGCTACATAAACCACCATCACTGGATTCACTCTGCTTGTCCCATGGACGTTTTTTGTGCAGAGAGAACACAGCAATGCAGCCAACATCTCTCACTGCCTCAACACCCAAGACGTTGAGGTACTGGTGTTGGATTGAGGTAGGCAAGTTCAGAAATCATACAATACCAACAGGTTTATTTGAAAACACAAGCTTTTCGAGTTTTACTCCTTCTAACTGATTAAAGATTTAACAGCATCTTAGGTTTGTTTAGTACATCCTCATCAGTGGTGTGACCCTTTGATCTTTTACTTATACATTCTGTGTCTGATACTACCTCTCTCACGAATGCCTGACAAAGGAGTAAGACTCTGAAAGCTTGTGTTTTCAAATAAACTTGTTGGACTATAACCTGGTGTTGTGTGATTTCTGACCTTGTCAACACCCAAGTCCAGAGATCACAAGTGTAGTCTATTCACTACTTTTCTCTTTCCTGTTTACAGGATGATTTCAATGAACCCATCCTGTTGTTCAAATCGTCACATTGAGACTGGAAATCTCCATTCACCTCCTCCCCTCTCCCAATAATCCAGTCCAGTCCTACTGCGAACAAACTCTGCACATTCCTGGTGAGATCAGCTGACTCCAAATAGTGGGAAGGGGAAAGAGTCCAGGGATGTCAGATTGATACTGGGGAGACAGCAGAGCAGCGGGGTGAGTTGGGATTGATTCAGTGCAGGCTGTGATGTTGGGAATCACTCCAGCTTTGAGCTGTAAGGTGACCAGAGAAAAGGGAGGTGTCTTACCATGCTAAAGGCAAGCTGACAGCGAATAGCAACGGAAAGCAGATTTAACATCAGGTTTATTGGCAAGCCCAAACACTGTACAAAATAAAACTTCTGGCAAAAAAAAAAGTCAGTTGAAGAAACACCATTCCCCAGTGCCCCAATCCTGACCACACAATGTCTGTCCCTAACCCAATCATCTCATCCTGTTCTAGACGCATTCATGGGGTCAAACCATGACTTGAGTGGAGTATCGGGTCAGCCATCGGGTGGAGTCCCAGTCCTATACACTGTCCAGGAGTGACAGCATCGCAAAACATCAGAGCCTAGACCTGCCAACCTTCTCCAGCTGGGTCCACAGTGGTTGTGGGCAAATAATTGCCACACGTGCAACAAGCTGCAATGAGGTATAGTCTCTGTATCAGCACTGTAGACCCTTCCCAACTGCCCGACGGAGCACAGTCTGTGTCTCCCCCAACTTGGGGACAAAGTCTACCACTCCTGGTCACCAGCAAGAGCCTAATCCTGTCCTGCTGCAGGGTTGAAGATCTTGGTAAGCAGTGCAACGTTGGACTGGGATTTGTCGTGGATCTTGGCTGCCTTGCCAAGCTCACGGGCCTTTCTCTTGCGGCTGGCAGCCTTGCTGGCCTGGATCTCCATCTCGGTCTCCCGCTGCTTAAAATGCCAGCTCTTCTCTTGCCACTCTTGTCCCTTCCTCCTCTTCATCTCCTGCAGTTTGTCCAGGCCTCTGCTCTTCTCCACATTTTGGAGGAAGAAGTTGGTCTCACGCTTGGCCTGGGACACCTCTGCCCGCATTCTCTGTCGCCTGACCAGCTTCTCATAAGCGAGTCGTTCACTCAGGTGAATCCACTTGAAACGGTGCAGATACTGTCAGGAACAGAAACACACACTCAGAAACAATGCGGCTACTGTCAGGAACAAAAACATACGCTTAGGAGGGGTATGGGTAGCAATGGGCTTAGCCAACTGGAAAGAACATTGCAGATGGAATATAAAATGGGTAAATGTGACTTCAACCAGTTTGGTAGGAGACTATGGTGGGCAGAGTATTTCTTAAATGCTCAGAAGTTAAAAAGTGCAGCTGTACAAAAGGACTTGGGGTGTCCTTGCCACTAATTCACTGAAGGTTATCATATAGGTGCAGCAAGGTATTAGAAAAGCTAATGGAATATTGGCTCTCAACACAAGATGATTTGAGTATAGGTGTAACGAAGTCTTGCTACAATTGTAGAGCAGCTTAGCTTATCACCCCTTCCAACTCCACTGTGATTTAGTCCCTTGGAAAAACCCAATGTGTTTGCATTCCTCATAACAGGCTTTACTCGTAAATACTAGATTGGCTACACAGGTGATTACTGGTGGCAATCATAAGAAAACGAAACAAAAACAAAACAACTGTCATGGCGATTTTGGCGGTAGGAAAGTCACCCAGTTGTGCATAATAGCATTTCTGGGTATGGGTTTAAAAAAAAAAAAGAGGAGCTTGGCTTGACCACACCGGGAGAACTGTGCACAGTTTTGGTCTCCTTATCTCAAAGATATTATTGTCATAGAGATCTCAAAGATATTATTGTCATAGAGGGAGTGCAACAAACGTTCACCAAACTTCTTGCCAGGATGATGGGACTGTCCTACGGAGAGATATTGGGCAAACTCAGTCTATATTATCCAGAGTTTCAAAGAATGAGAGATGATCTCACTGAAACTACAAAATACTTCAAGAAATAGGCAGAGTAGATGCAGCTCAGAGGTTTTCGTGGTTGGAGCAGACTAGAACCAGGGGCACAATTTAAAAATAAGGATACGACATTTAAAGCAGATGAGGATAACTGAGTTTTTACTCAGAGGGTTGGTAAATCTTCAGAAGTCTCTACCCAGGGGGCCTGGAAGCTCAATCGTTGAGTACAGTTAAAGTGGAAGTTGATAAACTTTTCCACAAATCAATGAAGTAATGGATTATGGGGATAATTTTTCACAAATCAATGAAGTAATGGATTATGGGGACAATGTGATTAAAGGCATTGAAAAGTTCAATCTGCCATAATAGTACTGAATGGTGGAGCAAGCATGAAGGGCTGAATGGCCTCCTCCTGTTCTTATGATGAATGCACCAGAAAAAAACAGCACCCCTACCAAGTGCTCCTCACTAATGTCTGGGGACAAGTGCCAAAATTGGGACAACAGTCTCACAGACCAGTCAAGCAACAGTCTGTGCAGGATAATTCTGACAGAATAGCTGCATCACAGACACCGTCATTTCCATCTCTAGATACGTCCTGACCTACTAGCAGGACAGACCCAAAGAGGCTGTAGCACAGTACTGTAGAGACAGGAATTCAGTGGCCCTGCGAGACCTCAGCATCGGCTCCATACAATCGTTCCTGACATCTAACTCCTGGTGGGATCTGGGCAGCGGTCACACAATTTCAATCCTACAACAAACAAAGAACTGTTGATGCTGGAAATCTGAAACAACAGAAGTTGCTGGAGAAACGCAGGAAGCCTGGCAGCATCCGTGGAGACAGCAAAACAAAGTTAACGTTTTAAGACAAGTGTTCAGTGCCCGTTTTTCGGTGAAGGGTCACTGGAACTCAGAAGGGTAACTCAGTTTTGTCTCTCCACAGATGCTGCCAGACCTGCTGAGTTTCTCCAGCAATTTCCGTTTTTGTTTCAGTTCGATTGTGTTGGGATTCCAATCCTTGAGGGAGAAGCAACAGGCCATTGACCTTTTCTTTCTATATAGCCACTGATTTTTAGTGTGGCCTGTGATTGAATCTCTAAGTGACTTTCCAAGTGTTATCTCTTTGTTTTGAATCACGTGGGTGTCCCTGGTTGGGCCAGGATTTATTGCATGTCCCTAAGTGCCCCTAGTGGTGGTGAGAGCTGCCTTTTTGAATAACCAAGTGGTTTTCAAGGTCATTTCAGAGGGCAGTTAAGAGACACCCACGCTGCTGTAGGTCTGGGGTTACATACAGGTCAGACCAAATCAGGATGGATGACTCCATTTCCAAACTGTTGTTAGTGCACCGTCAACAAACTGGGAATTTCATGGGCGCCATCACTGAGACTAGCTTTGAACTCAGATTTTGACCAATGAAACTAATTTGAATTTTACAGGTGCCCTGGCACAAGTTGAATTCATCTTTCAAGACATCTGTATTAGAATCCAGGAACATAACCAAAACTCCCTCTTCAAAAGGTTTACCTTTATATTCCACAAGACATCACGGAAACGGCTACGCTTCCGGGTCCCGATTGGTGTGTTGTGGAGACTTCTGGCCACTCTCTTGGCGATAGCTTTGTTCTGGAACTCCACCCAACCTTCAGCTTGACCCTTCCATCTGTTCCTGCTTTTCTTCTTCCTCCAAGTCTTCCATTGATCTGGAAAGAAAAGGAAAGGCGATCACTTAAGATTGTGCCTTGCCGTCTTCCTGTTCTTTTCACTCACCCCAATCGAAAATCAAAAGGCATGGTACCATACAGAGTAAGATGGGTTTGAAGTTCATGGAAAAACATGCAGTGTGCTAGAGAATAGGTGACTTGCAGGAATATATCATGACATTGCCCATCTCTCTCTTTCACATGCATTTCCCCTTACTCACAGTTATCCCTCTTCACGGACAGTTTACACAGCATGTCCCGTTTGCACCCTCCCCATATATCCCACAAACTTCACCAGTCTCTATCCCCTATCTACTGCCCAATCCCCATACCCCAACTCCACCACACTCACCCGTCCATCACCTCTCTAAAACACACAGCCTCCCTCTCACACATTCTCTCCTTCTTGCCATCCCCTCATACACACTAGCACACTTCCCCATCACACACTCTCTCTCTCTCTCACACACACACACACTTCCCCACACCCCGCTCACTCTCACACATCGCCCTCTTCCTCTCTCACATTTTCTCTCACCAACCCCCCTCTCACGCATACACATTCCCTCTCCCTCCCACTTACATATTCCCTTTCTTGCCATCCCCACTTACTCTCCCCTCACCCACACTAACACACTTCCCCTATCACACACTTTCTTTCTCTCTTTCTCCCTCTCTCTCTCTCTCTCTCACACACACACATTGCCCCTTTCCCACCTCTCTCCTGGACGAAGACCCTGCCGACCTCCCCGAACACCGACATCATGTTCCGGAGCTGTTTAGGCCCGAGGCCCGGGGGCAGGAAACCCACATACAGCACGCCGGGGAGAAGGCCCCGGGAACCGGCGGTGGAACCGAGATCAGCATCGGGACCCGGAGAAGAAACAGACCCAGCTTCCGCCATTGGAAAGTGGGGGGCCCGGGAAACTGAATGGGGAGGTGGGCCCTGGATACAGAATGGGGCGGAGTAGCGCGCCCCGGACCGTGAATAGGAATGAGCCCAGGATAGAGAGATTGTTATGGGGCGGGATATGCGCCCGGGAAACTGAATATGGAATCATAGAATCCCTGCGGTGACCTGCCCCCAAGCCAACCCAAAACCATCCCGCTGGAAACCCACCCTATAAACACAGCTCCGACACATTCATTACACTACCCTACATCAGGAACACGTCGGAACTCACCGCAAGACTCCTATGACCGCTGGGCATCAGAGTGGCGCACAAGCCCATGTCAACCCTATGACAACTGCTCAGCTGAACTAAAGACCCACTCCCTGCCATGGGCAGGACCAATGTCATCTACAAGATCCCCTGCAGAGACTGCAAGAAACACTACATCGGACAAACAGGAAGGAAACTAACAACAAGAGTACATGAACACCAACTGGCTACAAAAAGACACGACCAATACTCACCCATCTCAATCCACATGGATAAGGAGAACCATGACTTTGACTGGGACAACACCAAGATCCTGGGACAGGCGGGGCAGAGACAGGCAGGAGAATTCCTAGAAGAATGGCACTCCATGAAGCATGCTATTAATAAACACATTGAACTTGACCCCATATACATTCCACTATGAAGGAAAACTGGAAGTGAGGCTATCCATCTCAACGGACCCCAGAGTTTAAAAGCAAGGCGGGAAAACACACCGATGCTTCATCGGAGGCTGCACTGAGGATGTTACCAACCATGGTTAATGAAATGTCTGTGCAACAAGAAACCAGCTTGGTGAGCCAACCACAAAACCCACCTAATCTACACATCCTGAACACTATGGGCAATTTAGCTTGGCCAATCCACCTAGCCTGCACATCTTTGGACTGAGGAAGGAAACTGGAGCACCTGGAGGAAACCCACACAGAGATGGGGAGAATGTACAAACTCCACACAGACAGTCACCTGAGGGTGGAATTGAACCCAGGTCCCTGATGCTGTGAGGCAGCAGTGCTAACCACTGTGCCATGGTGCCACCCCAAATAGAAGGTGAGAACATGGCCTGTGCATCCATGAGATGTTGTGGACCATCAACAGCTACAGAATTGTCCCCCCAGCTCAATCTATAACCTCATGGCCTGGCATATCCTCCACTCAACCATTACCATCAAGCCAGGGATCAACCCTGGTTCAATGGAGAGTGCAGGAGGGCATGCCAGGAGCAGCACAAGGCATGAGGAAAGGCATCCTCACCCTCATCTACAAGGCTGAGAAGGAGGAAATTAGACATCAGTGACAAATCTCACTGCTAAATGCAGACTACAAAATCCTGTCTAAGGTCATCGCCAACCAGGTCAAGTCTGCTCTGGGATCGGTGATTCACCCTGACCAAACCTGTGCTGTACCGGGGAGGACAATGTCTGAGAGCCTCACACTCCTCAGGGATATGATCACCTACGTGTAGACAAGGGAGTGGTAGTGGATGTCAGCCTTACGAGCCTGAGAAGGCCTTTGACAGGATATTGCACACCTACATGTGGAATGTGCTCTCCAAAATGGGCTCTGGGTCGGGGGGAATCAGCAATTAGATCCGACTGCTCTACGCCAACATCATTAGCACAGACTCAATCAATGGGTGGGAATCAGAAAACTTCCCAGTCAGATCCAGAGTCTGGCAGGGCTGCCCACTCTCTCCTGCCTTGTCTGTGTGTTGTATAGTGCCCTTTGCTGTGTCCATCAGGAAGGATGCGAGCCTAAGAAGAGGGACTATTCCAGGCAGCGGAGGTCTGCAGGTCAAATCCTCCCCATTCATGGATAACATTTTTGCTGTTTTCTGTTCAGATCTGCTGTCGGTGCACAGATTCACGAGTATCTGCGACCAATTTGAACTGGCCTTGGCAGCCAAGGTAAATTGAGGCAAGAGCAATGCCATGTTCTTTGGGAACTGGGCTTACCGATCCTTTGTCCCCTTCACCGTCTGAACCGATTACCTGAAGGTGCTAGGACTATGGCTTGGAAGTGTATGGGTGTGCACAAAATCTTGGGAGGGGTGTATTGCCACGGTGAGGCAGAAACTGGTCCTTTGGGAGCACTGCTACCTCTCCATTGTGGGTAAAAACCTGGTCATCAGGTATGAGGCACTCTCTGTTGTTGTATGTGGCTCAGGTCTAGCCCATTTTCCAAAACTGTACCATTGCTGTCACCTGAGCCATCCTCCACTTCATCTGGGGATAGACCGTGTCCACAGGGACACCATGTACAAAACTCTGGATAAGGGGAGGAAGAGTGTACCCAACGCTGCCCTCATGCTGATGGCGACCTTTGAGTGCAGCTGCTTCAAGCTGTATATAGACCCTCAGTAAGCAAACACCAAGCATCACTATGTACTGAGCTTCTACCTGTCCCTGGTGTCGCAAAGGACGGGACTGGCCTCACTGCTGGGGAACACTCCAAGTAGTTGGACCGTTCCATATCAGCTGTCCTTTGTGGAGAAATTTGCGAAGAAAATCGCCTCTGACCGCAAGTCCATCAGGAAGTGGTCAGCACACAATGTCCTCAAGAACCTGAGGGAAAAGGAGAAGGTGGATCCTGTCACGTGGTTCCCTGAGCAGACTATCCAAGTCACTCGGCAGAATGCCTCCTCACCAGAATATTCCAACAGGCACCAAGACATCACTTGGCTGGTGGTGAGAAGGGCACTACCTGTGAGATCCTCCACGTATGCCCGGTAGATCTATACCATTGCACGTTGCCCTCGAAGCAGCTGTGGGAGGTTTGAGACTGTCGTACATCTGCTGGAATGTGCCTTTGCGAGGGAAGTCTGGAGAAAGATGCAGTGGATTTTGTCGAGGTTCATCCTCAGCAGCTCTGTGACACGGGACTGTGTGCTCTACGGAATGCAGACCGAGATAAACATCGACTGCACCTGGAGGACCATCAACTTGGTGAACGATGCTCTTTGGTCTGCCTGAAACTTGTTGGTCTTCCAGAACAAAGAGTTGACCCCGACTGAGTGCTGCAGACTGGCACATTCCAAGGTCCAGGACTACATGCTGTGGGACGCACTAAAGCTTAGGTCAGCTGTCGTCATGGCACACTGGGAAAGACCACTGTCTGGGGTAATTGTGCTGAAGTTAAATGGGAGTCTGTTCAGTTATCAGACTCTCCTAATGCCTCAAATGCATGTAAGTATTGTCTTGTATGTGTAAGAGTTGTCTTTGTTTGGTCTGGATCAAATGAAACTCCAATGTTTGTTTCCTTGATATGATACTGTACAGAACCGAACTGCATTTTGTGACCCATATATAAAGATATCTTTTATGAATAAAGTATATTTTTGAAATGAATAAAAATAAGGACTGCAGCAGTTCCAGAAGGCAGCTCACCAACACCTTCTAAAGAACAGCTTGGGACTGGTAATAAATGCTGGCCAGCCAGCAAGGCCCGCATCCCATGAGCGAATAAAAAATAACAGCATGACTGCCCGCTTTTTATTTATGAGTTCTACCCAAAGCCTCATTTGACAATCCTTCCAAGATATTGTCCCTCCTTACTGCAGTAACTGACTGTTTAACTAATAATGTGACACCACCCCTACCTTTGTCCCCTCCCTGTCCTGCCTTAAGGATGATATATATGTTAAGTTGCTCGTCTTGTTCCTCCCTCAACCACATCTCTGTGATGGCGATAATATGTTCCATATGTCAATCTGTATCCTTAACTCATCTGTCTGTCCTCTAATACTCTGTTACTCTAATTCCTCTATGAAAGTAGAGGCATCCGCCCTCACCTTACTTCCTTGAGACACTTCACAAACCTGCTCTGCTTTGGTTCCTTTTCATAGTATATTGTGTCACTATTGAACTATGTCCCCTCCCAACAACGCCAGCCAGCCGTCCCACGAGGACATTGGTCCTATTCTGTTTTACATACAAACTTCCTGCTTGTAGTGGTCCCACCTTCTCCTTGACTGCCTGGTGATGACCTCTTCCCGTCATTCTTCCAGATGCTTGATCGGCGGCATGGCCAACTCTCTAAATATCTGCCCCATCCATGTAACTCTCAGCATCGGGAAGTGTCTCCAGTCACGCAGCTGCACTTCCCTGAATAAAACTGAAAGAACTGCGGATGCTGTATATCAGAAAACAAAAACAGAAGTTGCTGGTAAAGCTCAGCAAGTCTGGCAGCAACTGTGATGGGAATTCAGGGTTAACGTTTCGGGTCCGGTGATCCTTCCTCAGAACTGATGGTAGCTGGAAAAATGTCAGTTTATATGCAGAAGATCGAGTGGGGGTGGGGGTTAAGGAGTAAACAATAGGTGGGGATAGAGCTCATAGAGAAGAAAGTACAGTTGGACAGACAAAGGAGTGGATAATAATCTGGCTGGGAGGGAGAAGGGGTGGGGGGAGGATAAGAGTGACCAATTGGTGCAGATGGAGCCCAGAGAGATAGAAAAACAATTGGCCAGACAAAGGAATGTGCAAAGGTCTGCCTGGGAGAATGAATAGCTGCTAATGGGGACTATTAGTTGCTGAAAATTGGTTGGTAGCAGCCCATGTGATGGCAAGGTCTGGTGTGTGGGGGGTTTGGAGTAAGGACATCGAAGAAGGTGCACAGGCCTTAAAATTATTGAACTCAATTCATTGATTCATTTTGGAAGGACAAATTTGAAAGCAGAATACAGGGTTAATGGAAAGATTCTTAGCAGTGTGGAGGAGCAGAGGGATCTCGGGGTTCATGTCCACAGCTCCCTGAAAGCTGCCACCCAGGTGGATAGAGTTGTTAAGAAGGCGTGTGGTGTGTTAGCTTTCATTAAAAAGAGGGATTGAGTTCAAGAGCCGTGAAGTTAGGCTCCAGCTATACAGAAGCCTGGTTCGGCCACACTTGGAGTATTGTGCCCAGTTCTGGTCGCCTCATTACAGGAAAGATGTGGAAGTGTTGGAAAAGGTGCAGAGGAGATTTACCAGGATGTTGCCTGGAGTGGAGGGAAGGTCTTACGAGGAAAGATTGAGAGAGCTAGGGCTTTTCTCTTTAGAACGACGAAGGATCAGATGTGACTTGATAGAGGTGTACAAAATGATCAGAGGTACAGGTAGAGTGTACAGCCAGAGACTTTTTCCTAGGGTGGTGGTAGCTATTACAAGGGGCCATAGTCTTAAAGTGAGTGGAGGTAGATATAGGGGAGACATCAGAGGTAGGTTCTTTACTCAGAGAGTGGTAGGGGCGTGGAATGCATTGCCAGACAGGGTAGTGGAGTCAACCTCATTAAGGGCATTTAAGCGGCTATTAGGTAGGCATATGGATGATAGTATAAGGTAGGGTGAGGTTTAGGGTAAAAGTTCGGCACAACATCATGGGCTGAAGGGCCTGTACTGTGCTGTACTGTTCTATGTTCAATATTGAGGCCAGAAGCCTGCAGGGTCCCCAGGTGGAAATTGAGATGCTGTTCCTCCAGCTTGCGCTAAGCTTTGCTGCAGCACAGCAGCAAGCCCGAAACAAAGACTTTGGCCAGGGAACATAGTGGTGTGTTGAGGTGGCAGGCAAACAGAAACTTGGGGTCATTTTTATTGACAGAACGTAGGTGTTCTGATCACTCGGCCTATGGTTCATCTTCCCAATATAAAGGAGAGCACATTGTGAGCAGCGAATACAGTAGACGAGATTGAATGAAGTGCAGGTAAATCACTGCTTCACCAGGAAGTTGTGTCTGGGGCCTTGGATAATGAGGAGGGAGGAGGTAAACAGGTAGGAGTTACATTTTCTGCAATTGCATGTGAAGGTGCGGGGATGTGGGGGTAGTGTGGGGAGGTGTTAGAAATGAAGGAGTGGACCAGGGTCTCCTGGAACGAAGAGCCTCTGCAGAATGCTGACAAGGAAGGGCAGGGGAATATGTGTCTGGTGATGGCATCCTGCTGGAGGTGACAGAAATTGTGATTTATAATCCTTTGGATGTGGATGCTGGTGCTCTGGAAATTGAGGACCAGGGAACCTTTCGATGTTGTGGGAGGGAAGAGGGTGAGGGCAGAAGTCCAGGAGATGGGTTGGTCAAGGGCTGCGTGTCTAATTTATCCAAATTCTTTGGAGGGGTAAATGTGCTTTTGTCCTGTGGGGAAAAAGATTGCTAATTATTTGACTAAAAACTGCATCTGCAACTAATGGGAGTATTTCTTGCTGCACTTAAAGCTGACATAAAATATAACTTCATTGATCAGAACTTCTGTTGCTTTTACCATGGTGGCACAGTGGTTAGCACTGCTGCCTCACAGCGCCAGGAACCCGGGTTCAATTCCACTGTCTGTGTGGAGTTTGCACATTTCCCCCATGTCAGTGTGAGTTTCCTCTGGGTGCTCTGGTTTCCTCCCACAGTCTAAAGATGTGCTGGCTAGATGTATTGGCCACACTAAATTGCCCATAGTGTCCAGGGATGCGTAAATTAGGTGCATTATCGGAAATGGGTCTGGGTGGGATGCTGCGAGGGTTGGTGTGGACTTGCTGGGCCAAAGGGCCTGTTTCCACACTGTAGGGAATCTATGATCAAGTAGGGTCCTGGGTTCGACTCCAGCCTCAGGTAACTGCGTGCAAACTCTGCACATACTCCCTGTATCTGCATTTAGGTTTCCTCCCACAGTCCAAAGGTTAGGTGAATTGGCTGTGATAAATGCAGGGTGGGATGCTCTTTGGAGGGTCGGTGCAGACTCAATGGGCTGAATATCCTCTTTCTGCACTGCAGGGGTTCCTACAATTCTAAGGACTTTGATACAGTTCTTAGGCCTATAAGGGATCAGGGTACAGAGTTGAATGATCAGCCATGACCATATTGAATGGTGGAGCAGGCTTAAAGGGCAAATGGCTTACTCCTATATACCCACCCATGGAAATCCTAGAACATGGGATAGAGAGAGAATCCTAGACCCTAGCTGGAGAGAACCCCAGACCTTAGGTATGTGAAATTCCAAGCAATGGGTGTAGAAAACCTTGGATAAATGGAACCCCAGGTTCTGGAAAGATAGAATCCCAGATCCTTGATGGAGAGAACTTCAGGCACTAGATATAGGAAGCCATAGGCCATGGACAGAGAGAGAGAGAGAGAGACAGCAAACTACAGATGATGGATTTAAAGAACCCAGGATGTAGGTATGGGGAGGATGGGTACAGTTAAGTAAATGATTGAATAGGGACACTTTGCAGTAAGCGGGTGGGGGACAGTCCGCAAAGTTGGTGAGGGGATGGGCATGTCATTATAGCTGTCAGATCTTTGGCTAGTGGAATTCAGGTTTTTGGGATGCTGGGGTCCGGACCCCAGGGGCAGGGGAGGGTGGGATGATTGAGCTTGTGTCTGGGGCGGTTAACGGTGCGTTGGGAGGAAATGTGGGCAGTTTTATATTCAACAGGAATAACAAAGCGTCTCACTCCCTGTAGCGTTCCCAGGTCAGTGACTGGAACGTTTATAAATTTCCAACATTTAACTCTTGACATCTTTTTCAGAGGGTTCCAGCTGCCAGAGACTGGAAGTTTTGATGTCTTGAGAAATTCCCATGGGACTGTGCATTGGGATACCTAAGAGTCTGGAAGCATAGCTTTCAGGGTATGTCTAGTCTTGAGTATTTGGAAACAGAACGATCGGGGCCAGTGTCCCATGTGTTGGTGTTATGTTTAATTGCGACTGTGCAGAAGAGTGAGATTTAAAAAACACACAGGTTTCTCCTGTATTCGATTGATTCATATGCAATTTAATCAAAAATATTTTTGTAGAAATGGCTTTTTATAAGCTGAGCTACAACTCCATTAATGTAACAGTTAATCCTATCCTTCAAAAATATTCACTTTGTCCAAATATTTACTTTGTCATAATAGTCAGTATCGATCTGAAGAAAATAGAAAAGATATTTTACAAATAACATCTAAACACAGAATACATGGCCTCAATATCAATACATGCTTCTGGGAATGCAGAGTGCCAACTGCAGACACATGACAGGGCATGTGAATCAGGCAATGGATCTGTATCTGCCAGTTCTCACTCAAACGATGTACCAACTGAGACGGCGTGTTACAGACCAATGTGTACCAACTGAGACAGTGTCCATTACAGACTGGCGCGTACCATAAGACAGTAAGATGTAGGGGTAGGAGCAGATGCCTGATGTGTCTGCTTGACACCATACAGTGACAGAGGCAACACACATTATTTGGTTATGTAACTGTCGGAAACACTTTGGAAAAAAAAAAATTGATTATACACACAGCCATTCCAAAATAATTCAAATAGAAACATTCTTCCTTCATTGGATCTGACCATCCAAATCAGGTACTTTATAAATATCAAACAGTATGACAGGTCTAAAGCTGAGAAGCACAATATCGGAGAGGTTTCTAGCTTGTCAGTAAGTTTACTGTGATTCAGTGCAATATTCAAGTGAACAGTTACAAGCCCAGTGAATGGTCAATTTGAGAAGCTGCCTGGTTCTGGAAGTACATGGATTGTCTTTGCAAGCTAACGCTTAAAAGCTAAGGCACATTCCTTAGAAAGGAGTGGTCCAATCACAAACATTGGCGAAACTGTGCCTCCCCTGCCTTCAGCACTGGCACTGTGACATACTACAGTGACATCTCATACTTTACAGCAGTTGTATTATACAATCCAGCCAAACTGCAGTCATGGTATCCAGTGTGGATGAATTGTATATACTGTCCATGCTGTATACTCAACCACTGTACTCTAATTATACCGCATTATACAATACAGACACATCGAGTTACTGTAACCAGTCACATTTCCATACACGTACTGGTCACAGTACATACAACACGACAGCAGACATCATGTAAAGTTGTACAAACTGCAGTCAGAGTATGAGTGACTTCCCGGTGTAATTGCAAACAGTGTACATTGACATAAAACCACCTGTCTTTAAGTTGATAGCAGAGGACTAACCACAGCAGATAGATGCGAGATGAAGGGCTGGGTTGAGACAGGGACAGCAGAGAGTTTGAGAATGGGACCGTTCTGGGATCCAGTGCAGCTGTGGTGATGGGTGGGAGCCTGGATGCTTGTGCAAAGTGACCCACTGGTTCCAACAGTCAGATAATAACCAGTGCTCAGGCTGTAAGATCGCAAACTCAATGGGCAGCCTCATCCCTCAGGCAATCAGCGCAGCAAAAGGTCAAAATTCGGAAACGTGTCCACACTGTCAGCTGCCAAGTCTCCAGACAGTACAGTAATGCCCGCTCTTTGTTGTTCTGAAGTGCTACTTTGGATTGAGGGGTGAGCTGGAAGGAGACTCCAAGTGGCATGGAATGTTACACTGGCATGGAGAGACTGTCCATCATGATGGGCTGTGGCTGCCTTTGGATCCAGAGGTCATCAGGGTTCTTCTTCCTGACTGTGTCTTTTTGCCGTCGACAGCACTTGCAGGGAGTGTGCCGCCCACTACAGCAGCCGTAGCAGCAGAGACACACGACAAGCAACAACAGCAAGATGGGCAGAATCAGCAGAACCACCAGGCAGATCGAGTTGTACAACCCCTCATTGTGCTTGGCCAAGATCAACTCCCACACCGACTGAAAGAACGTGCGCATAGTCTCCAACATTGTTACACTGGCTTGCTCTGTCAGTCGTACAGACAGAATACTCACACACTCGCACAGCGTACAGGCAGAGTGAATGCTCACACAAGGGACAAGCAGAGTGAATGCTCACACAAGGGACAAGCAGAGTGAATACTCTCTCTCTCTCTCTCTCTCACACACACACACACACACACACACACAGAGTACAGGCTGGGTGAATGCTCAGTATTTACAAACTGGATTACAAGCAGGGAGGCTGCTCATACACAGAATACAGGCACAGTGAGTGGGTTAGCCGATTGAACCGCTGGGCTGTAGCGAGGTCTTCAGGAGTTTCTATTTCACCTTGCCCTCTGTACCACGTGGACCCTGAGAGAAAGAAACAGAAAATGTTTAGAGAACGAGACTGAAATGGTCAGCACTCACTCCTGACCCCAACCTCCACACCCAAAGAATAGCAGAAACACCCCTCCCCACATCCCCAGTCCTACACACCTCACCTCCCCACGTCCTCCGGTCCCACACATCCCCACCCACCCCAGGTCCCACACTGCACTCCCCATGACTCCCCAGTCCCACATCGCGCATCCCCCCCCATGCTCCCCAGTCTCTCAGATCCATCTTCTCAAATCCATTTACTTATAATTTTCACCCAAGTCGATGCAAATTAAATAGTCACAAAGCTGAACAGTGAGGGATAATTGTTCAAATCTTTCATTTTGGATGGGAAGTCCTATTTTCAATCCTGATCAAACAAAGACAAAACATGCTTAGCTTCCTGCAAATCTCTGGATGATCTTCTGATACCTGACTCTTCTGATAACCAATTCACAGGGGCATCCAGAGGGGGCACAATGGAGAGGGTCTGCATAGATACTACATCCTTTTTTTATTGACTGCACTAGCTGCTGTATTCAATTTGTAAAGGAGATTAAATACCCGAAAGCTTCTTTGAAAAGCTGACGTGAATTATTCGGATTAGAATTAGTAGCCATGTGGAAAGAGGTAGGTTGATTAGAAACAGCATGGATTTCTGAAGGGGAAACTGTGCCTAAATAACTTGGATTTCCAGAAGGCATTGATACAGCAAACTTAAGGAAAGCTATAGGTCATGGTATAAAAGGAACCGCAGCAATGTAATACAAAATTATCAGAATGATAAGAAACAGGAAGTAATGGTCAGTGGATATTTTTCAGGCTAGGAGATGATTTATAGTGGAGTTCCCCAGGGGTCAGCATTGGGATCCTTGCTTTTCCTGATATATATTAATGTTCTAGATCTTGCTGTGCAGGGGACAATTTCAAAGTTTGTAGATGGCAGTAACTTTGGAAGGATTGTAAACTGTGAGAACGACAGTGTGGAACTCCAGAAGGACATTGACAAATTGGTCAAGGTTCAATGCAGAGATGCAAGAGGCTCTTTGTTCAAAAGAACACAAAGATGATAGAAAATAGGGGGTGCTATTCAAATGGGGGAGAAAGAGCAGAGAGACCTGGGTATACATATGCACAGGACACGTGGAGACAGTAGTTAATAAAACAGACAGTGTCCTCCGCTTGATGTACAAGAGCAAGGAGTTGATGTTGAACTTCTACAAGACACCTGCTAGCCTTCAGCTAGAGTACTGTGTACAGCTGGGGTGACACATTATAGGAAGGACGTGAATGTACTGAAAAGACAGCAGAAGGAATTGGGAAGTCATGTTTAGGTTGTACAGGATATTGGTGAGGCCTCTCCTGGAGTGTTGTGTCCAGTTCTGGTTGCCCTATTATAGGAAAGATATTAAGCTGGAGAGGGTTCAGAAGAGATTTACTAGGTTATTGCTGGTTTGGAAGGCCTGAGTTGTAAAGAAAGGCTGGATAGGTTGGGATTTGTTCACTGGAGCATAGGAGGTTTGAGGTAACCTTATAGAGGTTTATAAAATCATGAGGGGTATAGATAGGGAAAAGACACCTACCATTAACCTAGGATGGGGACTTCAAGACTAAAGGGTGTATTTATAAGGAGAGAGGACAGACTTTTAAAAAAAGACATGAGGGGCAAATTATTTTTTATTTTACACAGAGGGTGGCTCCTGTGTGGGAGGAACTTCCTGAGGAGGTGGTGGATTGCAGGCACAGTTACAACATTTAAAAGACACTTGGGTAAGTACATGAATAGGAAATGTTTGGAGGGGAATGGGCCAGGAGCAGGCAGGTGGGACGAGTTTAGTTTGGAATAAAAACCAAAAGAACTGCAAATGCTGTAAAGCAGAAACAAAAACAGAAGTTGCTGAAAAAGCTCAGTACGTCTGGCAGCATCTGTGGAGGGAAATCAGAATTAATGTTTCTGGTTGAGTGACCCGTTCTGAGGAAGGGTTAACAGACCTGAAACATTAACTCTGATTTCTCTCCACAGATGCTGTCAGACCTGCTGAGCTTTTCCAGCAACTTCTGTTTTTGTTTCTAGTTTAGTTTGGGGTTATGTTCAGCATGGGCTGGTTGGACCAAAGGGTCCATTTCCATATTCTACGTCTGTAAGTGATTTACAAGAATGGTTCCAGGAATGAGAAACTTCAGCGACGAGGATAGATTGGAGAAGTTGAGACTGTTCTTCCTGAGGAGATAGCTGAGGGGAGATTTGACAGAAGAAGTTTCAAAATCATGAGTGGACTGGTTAGATAGGGAGAAGTTGTTTCCACTCAGAAAAGGAATAAAAGGGGGCATAGATTTAAAGAAATGCACAAAAGAAGCAAGGGTAATGTGAGAAAAAAAGTATTTTCCACTCAGCAAGGTGTTGGAGTATGGAATGAGTTCAGATAGAGGGTCACTAGACCCAAAACGATAACTCTGCTTTCTCTCCACAGGTGCTGCCAGACGTGCTGAGTTTCTCCAGCTATTTCTGTTTTCATGTCTGATTTCCAGCAGTTCTTGGTTATTTTTTGCTAATGGAATGTAATGCCTGGAAGTGTGGTGGAGGCAGATTCAATTGATGAATTTAAGAGGGGCATTGGATAGTAATGCTGTATCCAGGGATATTATGAAGAAAGGGCAGGAGATTGCCATGTGCCAATGATGCATGTTTGAAGAGCTGGTGCAAGTACAGTGGACTGAATGTCTTCCTTCTATGCTGTAATAATTCTGTGATTCTGAGAAACAGTAAGTGGACAAGGTGATAGCTGGGTGAGTCCACAGCAGGGCGAAGGTTAGGTCTGGGCAGATCAGATCAGAGAAGAGTTGGGTTACAGGATTGAGTTGGGGGTGGTGGTTCAACGTGAATGATTGGGAGTGCCAGTTGTATCACTACACAGTCTACTATTTCCCCAGTTATTATCCAGGCAAGCTCATTAGAAATGTCTGTTGGTTCATTAGAAATCTTTCAAAGGTCCCAAGGAGTAGGGAAAACTGAAGTTCATAATTCCACGGGATTCTAACATTTGTTTTTAAATTTGTTCATGGGATGAGGGTGTCACAATTTAGCCCCCCATCCCTAAGTGCCCAGAGGGGAGTTAAAAGTTGACTACATCATTGTGGGTCTGGAGTTACATGTAGGTCAGACTGGGTAAAGATGGCTAAAGGGAAGATGGATTTTTAAAGATGACAATTGACCGTTGGTATCCATTTAGGATGGATTTTTATTCTAGATTTTCTTTGGAAATTTTACCTGATGTGATGGGTTTTGAACCATGGGTACATTGACAAACACGGAGCATGTTGGAGGAACTCAGCAGGATTGGCAGTTATTGTTTTGAGTCTGGCACTGAAGTCCCAAAGAAGAGTCGTATCAGATTCAAGTAGTTAACTCTTGTTTCGTTCTCCACAGATGCTGCCAGATCTGTCGAGTTTCTCCAGCACCCGAAGTATTTTTCCTTTCCCTGAAGATTTGCATTGTTAGTTCAGTGACATTATCACTACACCACTGTCTTCTCCTATTGGGAAGACCTGGAGCAATATAAAATATCAGGAAAGTGTATATAAAAATGCAAAGAATTATGTAAATCCAGGGCGGTGTGCATGATTGAGAGGATAGCAAAGAAAGACAGATCTGCAAAAAGGAAACTCCAAAATCATTTTTAGCAATATCATGATTAACACAGAGATAACAAGGTGAAGAGCTGGATGAACACAGCAGGCAAGCAGCTTCAGAGGAGCAGGAAGGCTGACATTTCGGGCCGAGACCCTTCTTCAGAAATGGGGGAGGGGAAGGGGGATCTGAAATAAATAGGGAGAGAGGGGGAGACGGATAGAAGATGGATAAAGGAGAAGATAGGTGGAGAAGAGACAGACCGGTCAAAGAGGCGGGGATGGAGCCAGTAAAGGTAAGTGTAGGTGGAGAGGTAGGGAGGAGATAGGTCAATACCACTGGGCTGCAGGGTTCCCAAGCGGAATATGAGTTGCTGTTCCTGCAACCTTCTGGTAGCATCGTTGTGGCACTGCAGGAGGCCCAGGATGGACATGTTGTCTGCGGAATGGGAAGGGGAGTTGAAATGGAGCCCTGCAGCCCAATGGTATCAATGTGGACTTTACAGGAATCAAAATCTCCCCTCCTCCGACCGCATCCCAAAACCAGCCCAGCTCGTCCCCACCTCCCTAACCTGTCCTTCCTCCCACCTATCCCCTCCTCCCACCTCAAGCCCCACCCCCATCTCGTACCTACTAACCTCATCCCGCCCCCTTGACCTGTCCGTCCTCCCTGGATTGACCTATCTCCTCCCTACCTCCACATCTACACTCACCTTTACTGGCTCCATCCCCACCTCTTTGACCGGTCTGTCTCCTCTCCACCTATCTTCTCCTCTATCCATCTTCTATCCGCCTCCCCCTCTCTCCCTATTTATTTCAGATCCCCCTTCCCTTCCCCCATTTCTGAAGAAGGGTCTAGGCCCGAAATGTTAGCCTTCCTGCTCCTCTGATGCTGCTTGACCTGCTGTGTTCATCCAGCTCTACACCTTGTTATCTCAGATTCTCCAGCATCTGTAGTTCCTACTACCTCTCATGATTAACACAGATTGGTAGTATGCTTTGTCAGGCTTCACAGTGGAGAAAAATGATAATGAAATTGACATTGCTGGGAAATCAGTCATGAATTGAAGACTGGAATTCACCAAAATTAATGCAAATCAGTAAAACAATATCAGATAAATAATACCTCAAGACTGAGAAACTCCAAGGATTTGATCAATTCCAACCCAGGGATTTGAAGGAAGTGAGGAAACAGACATTTTAACCACGGCCTTTTAAAACATTCTGGATTCAGGAATACTCCCATTAGATTGGAAAACTGCTGACGGAATTCCAATAATTAAGGAACGTGTGAGAGAAATTACAAACGTATTAGTCGGCCATCTCCTAGAACATAGAACAGTACAGCACCGTACAGGCCCTTTGGCCCATGATGTTGTGCTGACCTATTATCCTACTCTAAGATCAGACTACCCTGCATACCTTACATTTTACTATCGTGTAGCGTATCTACACTTAAAAAATGTAGTAAGTAGGCACTTAAAGACATTTCAGCTAATCTGAGAGAATCCACATTGATTTATAAAGGTGAAGAGATCTGTTAAGGATGTGAGGGACCCCACGAGTGTTCAGGGGAGGTTTATCAGAATGGGTCCAGAGGTGAGGTATTTTAGTGACAAGATTCGGTTGGAGAAGCTGGAGTTGTTCTCCATGGATCAAAGAGTGGTAATGACCTGGAACTCTCTGGCCTTGAGAGTTGGAGTTGAATTCAATGAATGATTTCAAAAGGAAATTGGATAGACTGGAGGGAAATAATCTTGCAGAGTAATGGGAAAGAGAGTGGGGGAATGGGACTGACTGGATTGCTCCACAGGAGACCAGCATGGGGTGAGTGGACTTTTTCTGTGCCATAAATGATTAGGATACAGAAGAATCTGAAGTAAGTTGTGGACTTTCAGAAGGCAGTCAAGGAAGTTTGACATAAAACAAAGGCTGTTGGCTAAAACTAAAGCTGATTGAATGAATGGATAACTATTGACAGAGTTAGGAGGTTGGTTAGGTGATAGAGTACAGGGATAATGGGATTGTACGCAATCTGGAAGCATATAATAAATGTCAGTGCACAAAGTTTAAATGCTTCACTATATTTAATGTTTTATTGATTTTAATAACACAACAGAGATCCACCTATAAAAACACTGTCAAATTCCTCAACCCAACACATCGATAGACTTCATTATTGGACCAAACTCTTCAACATGACGAGGATGATGCCACCAATTGAGGACACAGGAGTGAACGGTTCCTGCAAACTGTGATATCCCAGAGAGAGTTGGCGTTTGCCACAATCAGATGGTTAAAGTGGTGCGTCTATGGAACGAGCTGCCAGAGGAAACTGTTGTACAATTGCAACATTTAGAAGGCATCTGGATTGGTACAAGAACAGAAAAGGTTTGGAGGGACATGGGCTAAATGCTGGCAAATCAGACTAGATTAGTTTAGGGTATCTGGTCACTGCGGATGAGTTGAACTGAAGGGTCCATTTCGGTGCTGTATGCTCTATAACTATAAATTGATTACAAAAACAATTGTAGGAAGGTTAGCCTACATGATGGGGGGGGGTGATTCTACGATATAAAAGGGATTGTTTGCTCCAGTTGTACATCGTCCTGATTCAAGCACATCTGGAACACATCAGCTGTGTAAGCCACACCTTAGCAATATATAAAATAGTATGTGGCGCAGGGCTCAGGCACAACAGGTATCACCCGGATTCAGTAAGTTATAGATTATGAAAAGAGATTCTATAAACAAGGCTTCAGTTCTCTGGAATACAAAAGGTTCCCAGTGAATTGATCAAGGCTCTTAGGATTTTGAAAGGAAGGGAAGGTGTTTATCCTGATGGGGAGCACAGGACACAGCCCATTCAGGAGTGAAACTGAGCAACACCCTATCATAAAGGGTAATGGCAAGTCTGAAAATCTCACCCACAAAAAGTCCAAGTAATAATTTGAAAGCTGAACTTGCTCATAGTCTAGAGTATTACGAAATTTGGAAACCTGGCAACGAGGATACAGGTTAGCCATGATCTCACTGACTGGCAGAACACACTGAGGGACTGAATGATCTCCTTCTGTTCCTATTATCCTCCACCCCTCAACCCCACCTACTTCTTATATCCCTCATCATAACTTCATTCATATCCCACAACCCCAACTACCCTCCTCCCCCAATCCTCTTTCCCTCAAACCCACTCATCATATCCCTCATTCGACCTAAACCCCATATTGCTCTACTGCATTGACTCCTCATGTCCCTCAATTCTACCTATCTCCCATATCCCAGGATCATACTTGTACTTCATATCCTTCAACCTCACCTACCTACCGCCCCCCCATGCTACCCTCAGCCTCGCCCACCCCCCCACAGCACTCACCCTCAGCCTCACCTACCCATCTTGCACCCACAAAACATACAGAATTCGACTATTCACCCCTTGAGAGTGCTCCCAACTCAATTGGATTGTGGCTGACCTATTTCCATTCCCACGATGCCAACTACCCCTGAAAACCCTTAATTCCCCAGCCTGAAAAGCCCACTGTCTTTAAGTGATGCCACCTCCACTGTCCTCCGTGCAATTTGGAAGTCTCTACCTCAATTTTCTGAGAGACAACAGAAAATCTCCTCATCACAATCTTAATTTTCAAACAGTAGCTTTCAGTCCAAGAGGAATATCCTTTCCCCTTCCATCCTGTCAAGACTGTTTAAGATGTTATAGAGCTCAGTCAAATTTACTCTTCTAAACTCCAGTGAAAACAAGCCCAGCCTGTGCAATGTCTCTTCTTTAGGAAATTTGTATACACAGCAACCTTTTTATTATTTGGCACCTATGGGATAAGGAGTGTTCTGGTTGATCAAATACTCCAGTTGGACCAGGAGGTACACACAATCAATGTAAAACCACACACTAACTAATAGAAACATAATGCGGTGGTATACACGTCACTGTTATATTTTATTTGCAGTATTAGTTACTAAAATAATGCAACAGTGCCTCAAATAAAGCACAGGCAGACAGCCTCCTCACTCTCACTCTCAATTGATTACTCAGACACCGTGGAGATCACGATAATATGGCAAAATTCTGCTATTTCAGGGATACAATTTTTGCAGGTTTATCAAGAAAGCTGGCTCATAAGGCGGTGCCGGTTAAAATAAAATATGCTGTAAATGTATATTTAAGGCTGAGATGGATAGGTTCTTGATTAGCGGGGGAAATCAAGGGTTATGGGGAAAGGGCAGGAAAGTGGACGTGAGGATCAGCCACGACCCTATTGAATGACAGAGCAGGATCAACGGGCCAAATGGCCTTCTCCTGTTCCTATTTCTCACCGTCCATAAGACAATCAACTCATTCCAGGTATCAATCCAGTCAACCTCCTCTGAACTACTTCCAATTCATTGCCATTATTCCTTAACTAAGGAGACCTGAACAGAATTTGAGATGTGGTCTCACCAATGCCCTGTATAACTGCACAGAACACCCTTAGTTTTATGTTCAATTCCTCTTGTAACAAAGAATAACATCCCACTAACCTTCTTGAATTGTGCTGTACCCGTATACTAACTTATGACTTATACACTCAAACTCTGCATCTCAGAGTACTGCAGTTGTTTTCTGCTTAATACTCTGCTTTTTAAATTTTTTCCTGGTGAATATACCACATTTTCTCACATTGAATTCAATCTGCCAGATATTTGCCTACTCACTTGACCTGTCTATATCTGTCTGCACCATCCTCATTTTTTTTTTTCACAGCATACTTTCCCCACCTATCTTTATATTGGCTGTTTTTTGGTCCCATGCCTTCTCTCCCCTTGTCAAAGTCATTGACATAAATTATTAAAAGCTAAGGGCCCAAAGGAGGCTCCAATGGGAAATAATGATCAACTTGCCACATTATGCTGACCAGAAAAATACCCATTTCTGCATACTCTGTTCCTGCCAACCAGCCAATCCTCTATCCATAACAGTATGTTATTCCTACACCATGAAACCTACGTTACACAATAAGCTTCTATGTGACACCTAGGCATAGAGTCATACAACATAGAAACAGACCCTTTGGTCCAACTCGTCCATGCCGACCAAGTTTCCCAAATAGAACTAGTCCCACTTAGAGTCATACAACACCAAATAGACCCTTTGATCTAACCTGTCCACACTGACCACGTTCCCAAACTAAATGAGTCCCTTTGGCCCATTTCCCTCCAAACCTTTCCTATTCATGAACTTCCATATGTCTTTTAAGCGTTGTAACCAGACCTGCATCCACCACTTCCTCCTGCAGTTTATTCCACACACAAACTCTGTGTAAAAATGTTGCCCAGGATGGCATCCCTGGCCAAGCACTCAGATCCTGTGCGGACCAGCTGGCGGAAGTATTTTAGACATCTTTAACTTCTCCCCCCTACAAGCCAAAGTCCCCAAGACAACCACCATCATCCTTGTATTCAAGAAAATACACGCAGTGTGCCTTAATCACTACCACCCAATAGCTCGGACTTCAATTATCACTAAATGCTGTGAGAGGCTGGTTATGGCCCACATCAACTCCAGTCTCCCAGCCTGCCTCAATCCCCTACAGTTTGCCTACTGACATGACAGGTCCACAGAGGATGCCATATCCCTAGCCCTGCACTCATCCCTGGAATATGTGGACAACAAGGACACCTACGTCAGACTCCTGCTCGTTGACTACAGCTCTGCCTTCAACATCATTATCCCCTCCAGACTGATCTCAAAACTGCGTGACCTTAGTCTTTAGCTCTACCCTCTGCAACTAGATCCTCGGCTTTCTGACCCGCAGGCTGCAATCAGTGAGGTTAGGTAATTACACCTCCTCCACAGTAACACTCAACACTGGAACCCAAGGGTACATCCTCAACCTCCCTGTACACCTACGACCATGTGGCAAATTCCAAACAAACACCGTCTACACCTTCACTGATGACACCACTGTAGTGGGACAGATATTTAACAACAACGAGTCAAAATTCAGAAGGGAAATAGAGGCTTGGTGATGTGGTGCAATGAAAACAATCTGTCTCCCAATGTCAGCCAATCTAAATAACTGATCATTGACTTCAGAAAGGAGGAGAACACGCCCCCACCTACATCAATGAAACTGAGGTTGAGAGAGTGAACAGCATCAAGTTCCTTGGAGTGACGATAACCGAAAACCTGTCCTGCACTTCTCATGTAAATGCAACAATCAAGAAGGCACAACAACGCCCCTTCTTCCTCAGGTAGCTCAGGAAATTTGGCATGTCCATAAGGTCCCTCACCAACTCCGACAGATGCACTACTGAAAGCATGCTGTCTGGGTGCATAATGGCCTGGTACAGCAACTGCTCTGCCCAGGGCCATAAGAGATTAGACAAGGTGGTGTGCACAGCCCAGACCATCAGGGAAGCCAACCTTCCATCCATGGACTCTATTTACATGGCTCGCTGCTGCAGAAAGGCTGCCATCATCATCAAAGACCCATCACACCCTGGTAATGATCTCTTACAACCTCTTCCGTCAGGCAGAAGATACAGAAGCTTGAACGCATGCACCAGCATTTTCAGGAACAGCTTCTTTCCGGTTGTTATCAGACTGTTGAATGAACTCTAGCTTCAAATAATGTAACCTGTATGCCTCTACGTCTTTTTGATCTGTACATCCTTTCCTTGCTGTGACCTGCCTGTACCGCTCTTAAAAAAAGCTCTTCACTGTATTTCAGTACACGTGATAATAAAATCAAAAAACCCATTGATCTTTCTAAACCTTTCTCCTTTCACCTTAAAAATATGGCACTTAGTTTTGAACTCCTCCACCCTAGGGAAAAGACCCTTGTCATTCACCTTATGATTTTATAAACCTCAATAAGGTCACCCCTCAACCTCCTATGCTCCAGCAAAAAAGGTCCTGGCCTTTCCAGTCCGATTTTATTTCTCAAACCCTCTATTCCCGGAAACATCCTGGTAAATCTTTTCTGAACCTTCTCTAGTTTAATAAAATTCTTTCTATAACAGGGCAGCCAGAGCTGCACAGTCAACTTTTCCTCCTTCTCCAGTAGGAACATTTACAAATTGATAAAGAAATTTTTCTTGAAAACATTTAACGATTTCTTCATGATCCTAACCTTTAACTCCGTGGCAGTGCCAGACAATGTTTGGAAAATTAAAATACCTATCAATATAACATCATTAACATATATTTGAGATCTCTCTACATATTTGGTTCTCAGTTTCTCTCTGACTATTGAGGGGCCTACGGCACAATCCCATCAAGTTGTCAAACACTATCTGGAAATCTAAGTCCAGTATGTCAAAATGTCTCCCCTTATGTCCAACACATGCTGCTCTTTCAGAGACATTCTATAATTTGGTGAAATGTGATTTCCATTTCACAAACCTGCTTACCTTCAGCTTTTCTGTGTCCCCCACAAGAACTGAATTCGAACACCTTCCCTGTGACAGAAGTCAAGCTAGGTGACCTAGAGTTTCACCCATAACCTTCACTCCCGCC
>JAHRHZ010000124.1:541710-627398 GCA_024137785.1 Ginglymostoma cirratum | reverse complement strand
ACATCCCTCAACCCCCACCTTCCTCCCTTACGTCCCTCCACCTCACCAGACCTGCCTTCTCATTCACATTGAGACAGACACACCGGCTGTAGCAGGAGCAGACAGGAGCGAATCATTTCTCCACGCCTCACCCCTCTCCACGCCATTCCCTCCCCCAAAAAAGAGTGAACACAGCCAGGCGTTAGATGATGAAATGTCTGAGTGCCTTCACAAACTGCAGTTAAAGCTCAGGGAGTGTTGTGTCATCCGCCAGCCCGCCCTTTCCCGGATCAAGCCTGGACCCACCTGAGGAAGGCCGCAGTCTGGAACATGTCAAAGCCCAGCACAAGACACTTTGTTGACTGAACACACACACAGAGACTCACCTCAGCGTGTGTGTGAAGCAGCCCCGGAGACACGTTTGAAAGCGTCGCCTCGCTACTTGCTCAGTCCCTCTGACTCTCTCAGGTAGTGTCATTGAACGCTGTCTGTGGGAGGGAGTCTCTCTCCTTTTTCTCTCTCTTTCCGACTGCTCCCTCGCTGAGTGTCAGAGCTCCCACTGTGGCAAGTTTGATGCTTTCACAACTGACGTCAAAGATCTCACAGTGACTAAAACTTCCTGTTTATTTAACCAATTACACGTTAAAGTCAGGCTCCTTGCAAATAAAAAAAGGATTCGTTCAACTCCCTGGGACCGGTGAGAAAGTCACTCTCATTTCGCTTGCAACTTCCGACATGAAGGACTATTTTTAGCCAGCCTGTGCTAACTTTAGACTCCAAGTGGCTTGGCTTAAACTCACAACACACTCCCAAGAGGCACTGAGTATTTTGAAGGCAAGCCAGAACGTTGGCAGAGCTGAGATGACTGCAGTGTGATGGAATTTAGCTCCTGGCTGGATACGACTGAGAATCTGTGTGGAACTGTGAAGTTCTGGTTGAGTTAAAATGCAGGCGCGTTCCTGTCTAGGACCAGCAGCCAAGTGACTTGAACAATCCCCCTCTCACACAGCCTGGTGAGTGTGAACGAGTGGATGGGTGGGTAGGAGTAGGTGTGCGGAAGGGAGGAGCAATGTGCATGCTGAACACACCCGGAAGAGAAGAGAGGGATTGAGCAAGATCAGGAAAGACTGGAGGCAGAGAAAGAGAGAGACGAAAGAGGGGAGGGAGGGAGAGAGAGACACACAGCCGGAACCTAGAAGAGAGGGAAATCGAGAGAGAGAGAGAGAGAGACAGCAGGGAACAGTGAGAGAGAGGCATCAGAGACACCAGGGAGAGGGAGACTGCAGAGAGGAGAGATAAAGAGAGACAGGAAGAAGACATATATCAAGACAGCGGAGATGGGGGCGTGTGAGAGAGAGAGCGCGCTAAAGAGAGACAGAAAGAGGAGAGATATAGAGACAGCAGGGATGAGAGATAGGGCTGAGCAAACGGCAAAAAAAAATCAGAGAAGTGGGAGAGAGATCAAGAGAGACAGACAGTTATAGAAACAGCAGGGATGAGGGACAGAGAGATAGCTGACGCAGGGGCAAGAGAGAAAGCAGAGACGAGGGACAGACATTGCAGAGATGAAGCTGGGTGGGAAGGTGACCTGGAAGGAGGATGGAGAGATGCTTCATTGTGATTTGGATAGGCTGAATGAATGGGAGAATGCATGTCATGTATTAAAGATTGTGAACAGAACGGATGTGGGCTAATAGCGGTGCACATTTATAAAGAAACAAGCCTCAGATCCCAGGCAGCGCATCGCACTTTTCCTGTTGTTTCCTAAAGCCCTGCTTTAGGGCTTTGGGAAAACACCAATCTTTTAAAGGCTGCCCACAGCAGTTCTAGGAACAGACTTTGGGACCTTCTGGTAGATTGAGAATATCCCGCTTCATCGCTGGCAATGCTGATGAACTGCCTGTACGTCCATCGGGCATCGGAAAGGCAGGGGCATTGGGGAAGCACTGGTGTTGTGGAAATGTGACTGGACTAGTAATCCAGAACGCCAGCATGTTATTCTGAGGCCATGGGTTCAAATCCCAGCATATCAGATGATGAAACTTGAAACTGATTAAAAATCTGGAATTGAAAGCTAGCCTAATAGTGACTGGTTGTCACAAAAACCCATTTGATTCACTAATTCTTTTCGGGAAGGAAATCTGCTGGCCTACATGTGACTCCTGACTCACAGCAATGTGGTTCATTCTAGGGATAGACAATAAATGTTGGCTTAGCCATTGACACCCACATCCCATTACTGAAACTATGCTGTTCAAAAAAACAACCTCGAGTGCAAAGGGTTAAATGTTCACTCAATGTGCAGGATCCCCTCAAGATCAATTTATGGCAAAACCCAAGCTCGTTTCCCCTCAGGATCTGTCAGCCTTCTTTGTCTCTCTTTCTCCATCTGTCCTGGAACTCCTTTATTTTAATTATTTCAGTCTGCCTACTACTGTTTTTCTTTTCTATCTGTCTCCCCTTCTCTCTCCTTCCCTAGTCTTTCTCCTTCTAGCTCTAGCTCTCTCTCTAACTCTCCCCATCTCTCTCTCTGTCTCTCCCTGTCTGTCTGTCTCTCTAACTATATATGTACATATTATCTCCCTGTCTCTCTCTGTTTATCTCCCTCTCTGTTTCTCTACATGTCTTTCTCTCTTTCTGTATATCTGTTTTTGACTGTCTCCCTCTCTCTTCTCTGTCTCTTTCTCTCTCCGTCTTTCTCTCTCTGTCTCTTTCTCTCTTGTCTTGCTCTATCTCTCTCTGTCCTGTCTTTCTGTTTCTCTCTCTCTCTCTCTCTGTTTCTCTCTGTCAAATGAAAAGTTGGTTTCTCACATTCCTTGCACCGACTGACAGTCAAAACACAGTGTGTTTGCTTCAGATTCTAGCTATTTCCCCAAATCAGGTAGTAGGCTGTGATTGGAGGCTGATTGATTGGTAAGAGATCAGTCTGGTTTAACTATTCTCCAGGAAGGTTTGTTTTGGCGAACATCTGCAGCAACTCAGGGTCAAGGAATGTACTGAATAAATTCTACAAATATGGAAAAGAATTGTGTGTATCTCAGTTCACAGTCCTCTGTCTCTCAAACCTCGAGTTTGTCAGATGCAGGCTGACTGCTGACAAATCATCGGCTGACCACTGTTACAATACAGGCTTGACAAGATACAGGTTAACCACCGATACAACACAGGCAGCGATGTAGGCTGACCATTGACAAGATACAGGCTGAACACTGACAGAATATGGACCCTGACAACACACCCACAACCTGAGTCTCTGTCAGATTACAGGCTTAGAACCCACACCCACAGCCTGAGTCTGCCTGACAAGATACAAGCATGTATTCTCTATCACACTCACTCTCCCTCGCAATCACTCATGCTCTCTCTCTCATCCATACACTTTTTTATCTCTCACACTCTTTCTTTCTTACTCACTCATGCACTCTCTCACACAAACGTTCTTTAGCTCACAGTCTGACGTTCTTACTCTCTCACACACACACTGTCGCAGAAATTCACTCTCTCACACACTCTGTCCCACACACTTACATTCACTCTCTCACACACACTCTTTCACACTTCCATACAATTCACACACATTCTGTCAATTAAACAAATTCCCTCTCTCACACACTCCTCTCTCATACTCACTTGCTCCCTGCCCACACAATCATTGATATACAATGGCTCTCTCAGAATCTGTCCCTCTGATTCTTTCTCATGAACACTCGCAAACACTCTCCATCACACTCACATATTTTAACCTCACACACTTACACACACTCCCTCTCTCTCTGACAAACACATTCCTTCTCCCTCACATTTAGTCTCTTTCACACATACTTCCTTACTCATCCTGCCTCGGGCACATGCACTGTCACATGTTCTGATAGTGCAGCACTCCCTCAGTACTGACCCTCTGATAGTGCAGCACTCCCACAGTACTGACCCGCCAACAGTGTAGCACGTCCTTCAGATTAAACCTAGGTTTGAGAGTTTCAGTGTTGAAGAGAGATTGGAGAGACTGCGGTTATCTTTCTTAGAGCAGAAGAGATTGAGAGGGGTCAAGACTGAGATGTACAAAGTTATTAGGGTCACAGATAGGGTAGACAGGAAGAAACTTTTCCCTTTGATTACAATGACAATGTCCAGGTCCCTTAATGTATTGAGGGCCTCCCTCCCCTCAGTCCTAATATGTTTCAGTGTTGTTTGTATCTCTGTCTCACTGACCATGACCCCCTAAGCAGGTTTCAGAAACAGTTCAGAGCTCAAAACCTTCGTCAATCACTCCACCACCCATTCCCCTCAGTGATTCCCCATTTCCTGAATCTGTGTCTCCACATGGAGAAGGACCTGTTCAATCTGCACTGTACACTCACCTTTAGTGAGTTAACCTCTGGTGTTGTGCAACCCCAACTGCACATAATCCCCCAACTGAGCTCCTACAGCCCCACAAACCCCCAGGGCCGTGTCACTGCTCCCATCCCCACAGTTCAGTCACTCCTCCCACCCTGTGATTCAGTCACCATTCCCCTACCCCTCAGGAATCAGTCACACTCCATCCCCCCCAACCAGGTTCAATTACTCTCCCCTTCTCCCTGTGTCCAGTTATCTCATTACTGACCACTTTCTCCTCAAATCATCACTTCTTTCAAAAAAAAACCTTCCCTTCATGGCAATGTTTGCCCAGCACCCAATGCCAGTCAATGGATTGTCATCTTCCAAATCTGTGCCTGCCGCCCTCATGTCACGGCACATTAGATGTACTGACTGCAATGTGGTCAGCACTGGACCTCATAGAGTATGAGTCCTTTGCTTGGGGCTGTTAACCTGGTCCAAATGGAGCCCAGGCTGACAGATATAAACAGGAGTGTGAGACATCCTGTTAGCTCTGAGAGCTGGCTCTGAGGGAGCTGGATCAGTGTCAAGGACTCTTCACATAGAAATAAAGGGTGACTTGGTGACAGGATACCAGCTTCTGTGGAGTTATTTCAATAGACCTCTTTCCAGTGTGTCTCTCCCTCAGCCCCTCCATCCTCACCCCTCCTTTAGGCCATCCTCACCTTTTCTCTGTTTAAATCTGAGTATTGTTTCAATCGTTTCTCCACAGCTTCCTGGTGTCAGTACTTGTCTGATTTACGTTACACCGATCTCTTCAGATGACTTCTTTTTGTGCTATCTGCCAAGAAATGCAGGCTAATGTTGCTGCTGCTGCTCAGCTCACAGTTTTGTCCTGTTTCTAAAATCCCTGCACGGCTCCATCCCCTCCCTATCTCCGGAATCTCCTCCAGCCCCACAGGCTTCAGGATTTCTCCCCCTTTCACTCCAGCCTCTCCAGCCTGCCCTGTGTAACCCTTTCTACAGGTTGCTCACTCACATCCTCCTTGGCACCTTCTTCTGTCATTCCCTCCCTACCCCTCTCCCCCTCTTTACCTCAATGGCCTCCTTTAAGATGCTCCAACCGGTTTCAACAAGCTTATGCTCATTGCTTTGATGGTGTCAAACTTAAATGATACTCCTGTGAGCCACTTTGGGACGTTATACTGGAAAGATACTACACGAAAGCAAGTTGCCTCAGTCTTTGTTAATTTTTTTAGATATGGATCCTTAAAGATATTTCTCACTGTTCCTGGCCTCAACAACTGTCTGGAAACAATTTAAAACATTTCCCTCATTTGATTTGTGATTGTTGTAAATATCTAGTTAGGAGCATAGTGATCAGTGGAAATATTGTCAGCATTTACCTTTTAGAACATCTCAGGTCTTCCAACAGTTTGGCTTTGTAGCTTTTCTTGATGTCTTCTATAAGCTCTCTCTGTCTCTGTTTCTGTCTGTGTGTGTGTGTCTCTCTCTCTCTTTTGGTATAAAGTGCAGGAAATCCCCAACTTTCTGTACAGTCCCTTGTGACTCACTGCAATGGGCTGTGGGCCAGAAACTCCATCTGGGTTCATTGTCAGGAATTAACTCTGTTGCCACACCTCAAAATCCTATTGACAACCTGTGATGTGGCTTTGCACACAGTTTAAGCACAGTGTTCAGGTACCTTCTGTGTTGGAACAAGGAAGAGTCAAAGATACCAGGAATATCCCAGCTATTGTGGCTGGTTAGGGGAATCCCATTGACATGGCTCACGCTGAAAATGAAGAAATAGATATAAAAAGGGCAAGAGCAAGTGCTTAGCGAGGGACATCAGGACAGATGGCTGCAGCTCCAGAAACACTCAAAAAGTCTCACGCCTCACAGTCTGATTGACACTTCCTCTACCATCAACGCTCAGTAGCAACACTGTGTATTACTTACAAGGTGCACTGCAGAAATTCACCAAGGCTCCTTAGACTGCACCTTCCAAACTTGCAACCACTTCCAACTAGAAGGACACGGGCAGCAGATGCAGTGGGAACACCACCCCCTGCAGATTCCCCACCAAGCCACTCGTCATCCTGACATGGAAATATATCGCCATTTCTTCACTATTGCTGGGTCAAAATTCTGAAATTCCCTCCCTAATGGCATTGTGTGTCAACCCACAGCATGGGGGCCGCAGCGGTTCAAGAAGGCAGTGCACCATCTCTCAAGGGCAACTAGGAATGGCCAATAAATGTTGGTCAACAATGCCTACATCCCAGAAACGACTAAAAAAACGACTAGGAGGTAAATTTGAAAGCAAGGTAATTGTCAAGATCATTGGCAAACCACACGGTGCAAGAAAGAGAGGGTCTATTTGAAGGGATGCGTAATCTACTAACACACAGGAGACTAGGTTGTTCTGTGGAGACAAATGACCTATAGATAAATAAAAGAGAGAATAAGAGCAAAGCTTGGAAAGCAAAGGCAGGTGAAAATAATGTACATAGTCCAGGAATGGAAACTGTTTTATCAGTAATAATAAAATAAAATCAATGTACATACAATGAGCTTGGAGAAAAATTTGAAGGACATTACAGTGGTGACTCAGCAGTTTTGAGAGTGACAGTATTGAGTGAGAGATAGAACCTGAGGGTGGGCTTTATATCAGCATTCTAAGCACTGAAAATTCACCAATCTTAGAAGGACAGGTTCAGCAGAAAGGATGGATTGAAAGAAACCTGGATCTGGACAGGAATGGAAAATAAACATTCCAGGTTTCAGGAAACTTGGAAAAGGGGTAGATTAATGATATTGATAGAATTAAAGGAGCATTGGAAGTGGAAAGAGGACGACTCAGAAGTCAGAGGAATTAGTCTGCACACCTTCTGGCAATAATGTAAGGGGATGTGTATGCTCAGAGATCAAAGAAACTACTTAAACTCCTATAAAAACAACATCCTGGTCAGCTTCACAGTACCCAGTCAAAGCAACATCTGTCTTTGGAAATAAAACCCCATTGTTTAATCTCATGGTTTCACCCCACAATCCAGGGATCTTTCTGCTAAATCGACATTACATTTAACACATGCACATCCTGACCCATCCCCGCGCCCCCATCTCCTGTGTCTCCACCTCCCTCACTCACATACCCTGACCTTTCCCCACCCTCATCCCTGCCACGTGACCTTCCCCCACTCCTGACCTTCCCCCTCACCCAACCCCTGACACTTCCCCCCTCCTCCACTGCCCCACTCCGTGATGCTCTTCCTCCCCACCCCTCACCCTCTGACCCTCCCCCACCCTCACAGCCCCACACCCTGATCTCCCCACATTCCCCCACACTGCACCTGACTGCTGAACCCAACCTAAACACTTGTCCACTTAGTTGGCCCCCTAATGCCTCACTGAACTGGCACCTTCACACCATCATTCATTGATACCATACTCCCTCACCCACCTGGCACTGGGGCCACCTACCACCACACTCACATGACAATCTAGTCTTTCACTTACCAGCAGCCTAACTCCACACTTACCGTACATACTCAGGGACTGTCAGAGTATCTGTCTGTGCTGCTCAATGTGTAAATCTCAGAACTGAGCTACTGATTGTGGTTAAAGGAGGCACAATTTCCACAATGATGCTGTCTTCTGTTGGAAGTGTGAATTCCTGGACCAGTCTCCACCCAGATGTAAGAGGAGGCTGTTGTCCAGGAATCTGCCAGGAATTTTGTCTTTTAACAAACAACATAGTTGATTCCCATTGAACACAAATGGGGAACCTGGAAATATGGTGGAAAGTCAAATATTTAAATTGACACAAGAAATTACATGTAGTAATAACATTCCAAAACCATACCCTGGAAAGATGATAAAACTTCCTTTTCCTACACAGTGCAATGCCTGGGATGTCAGCAGTGGTGGATACAAAGCAGCTGGATCTCCTACTCTGTCTGCACTTTCCTGATGTCCTCAGACTTTCAGAGCTAGGGTGTGAGACTGTGCAAACACTGTGCCACCTTCACCTGTACAGGGCCAGACTCCACCATCAGAAGAAAAGGTACCATTTCGGGTGGTGAGGTGAAAACAGGAGAGAAGGCTTTGAGCAAAATTTGCACTGTCATATCTGTGATGACATTTGATCTGGAAACAGTAAAGTGTGAACGATTTGTAATTTCCTTAAAATGTTCATGGCATCATTTAAAAAATACCTGAAAAGGACTTTTGAGATTTAACATCAATTGTAAAGGGATCAGCTGCAATTTTCTAGTATGGTAAGATATAGTGGTCCATGCCCTCTGGTCACCCTTGACCTGGATGTAGTACCAACAGAAGGCAGTTAACATGAAAAGGTGTGTGGCTGACAGATATAAAGGAGAGCTGGAGGCAGAAGAAAATTAGTACACAGACGTAGAGGATAGCAGGACACTGTTATCAAACTCCTACAATGCTTAGAGCAGGTGGAGGTCTCCATAAAATATTCAACAATCAGGACAGCAGCAAGAGGAAGCATAGAATTCGAGAAGCTTTGGGCAAAGTGATATATATCTGACCTAAAAGGCACCGAACCAGGATGTTGCCTGATTTAGAGGGTATCAGCTATGAAGAGAGATTGGACAAACTTGATTTGTTTACACTTGAATGTCAAAGAATGAGGGGCAACCTGAAAGAAGTTTACAAAATTATGAGATGCATGAATGGAACGTATAGTCGGAGTCTTTTTCCTAGGGTAGAAATGTCAATGACCAGGGGAAATAGGTTTAAGGTAGAAGGGGTTGAGTTTAAAGAAGATGTGAGAGGCACTTTTTTTAATATACAGGGTGATAAGTGCCTGGAATGCGCTGCCAGAGGAAGTGATGGAGGCAGATACAATAGCAATATTTAAGAGGCATCTTGACAGAAACATGAATACATAGAGCATATAGAGCTACATAGAGGCTAAAGGTTTTTGATTCAGAAAGGTGTCATGTGTCAGCCTGTGCTGAACTCTTCTTTGTTCTTTGAATCCTAAAAGTGGTGAAAATATTAATGCATATTGAAGAGCTGTGAGTTGGTATGAGCGGAGCAGCTGGTTGACTGGGTATAGCTGGTCAGTTAGTTATAAAGAAACTCCAGACAGCTATGTCCTCAAGACTGACAGGATCCAAAATGTGTTCAACGTGTGTCTTGCCATTCATTCTTAACCACATCCAGGGTGGAAGGCTGTATCACCTGAGAGTGTGTGTGTGTGTGTGTGTGTGGGGGTGGGGGGGGGGAGGGGGGGGGGAGGGGGGCCCTGGTGGGGGAGGTGGTGGGGGTGCTAGGTTATATGCTTTTGCCTTGCAGGGGCCTGGTAACCCCTTTCAGCATAGTCCCTCCGGGATAATAAGAGACACTTTCCATTTGGGCAGTGTGATGTCTCCTCTCCCTCAATGGAGTGCTCACAATTGTTGGAGCTGGACTCCCACACAGTGGAGAGTGAAGAGGGCAAGGAGTGTGTGGCAGTGAAGATAGAGAGTGGGGTGGAGTGCTACGCTGCAGCTACAATTCTCTCTCTTGACCTGGTTACATCAGTAAACCGCTTCCTTCACTCAGGATCCCAGAGCTCACTGATGCTTTACATAGCCTCTGGCAACACACTATTTGTAGCAGTTCCTAGCCATTGCTGTCCCCAGCAGCTATCGACAATAAACCCTGAGCACGGTCTTTGAAACCAGTCCGTCGAGATCTGTTCTTGTACTCCACCCAAAACCATGCAGGTGAGCCTCCTCCCGCATTTCCCCCGCCCACCCTGTTCACTCACCCTCAGCAACAGCAGCAAAATCCTGCAGACACCAGAATAAAGAGACAAAATGCTGGGGAGACCCAGCACAGAGGAAGATGCAGTTAATGGTTCGGGTTGGTGGATCGAGCTGTTTCGAACTTCCTTAAACCAGAGGTAAACGGAAAGTAAAGCTTCCTCGACACAGTCCCCATCAAACACACCCAGTACAGGGCAAGCACAGAGTTAGATACAGAGTAAAACTCCAACTACACTGTCCCCATCAAACACTGTTAGGCCAGGGACAGCACAGGGTTTGATACAGAGTAAAGTTCCCTCTACATTATCCCCATCAAACACTCCCAGGACGGGGGCAGCACAGGGATAGATACAGAGCAAAGCTGTCTCTACACTGTACCGAATTAAACGCTCATAGGACAGGGCCAGCACGTGATTAGATACAGAGTAAAGCCTCCTCTACACTGTCCCCCATCAAACACTCCCAGGACAGGGCCAGCACGGGTTAAGATACAGAATAAAGCCTCCTCTACTCTGTCCCCTGTCAAACACTCCAAGGACAGGGCCAGCCCGGGGTTAGATACAGAGTAAAGCTCCCTCTACACTGTCCTCATCAAACCATCCCAGCACAGGGCCAGCACAGGGTTAAATAAAGAGGAAGGCGTCCTCCACACCACCCCCATCAAACACTCCCAGGACAGGGACAATGAGGTGTTAAAATACAGAGTTCAATCTGTTCCCATCATGTTGGGAAATGTTCACTCTCGTTCCTCTCTGCACCATGGTATTTGCCCTCATGAGGTGTAACACAGTGTCAAGTAATTGCACCTTGGCCCCTTCTTCGAGATCCAGAACTTAATGTTTATGATGGGGACAGTAAGCAATCCCAAATTAAACTGGCCATTCCCAGATATTCCATGAGGCAATGGCCTAGTGGTATTATTGTTGGACTGTTAATCCAGAGACCCAAGTAATGTTCTGGGGACCCGGTTTCGAATCCTGCCACGGCAGATGGTGGAATTTGAATTCAATAAAATATCTGGAATTAAGAACCTAATGATGACCGTGAATCCATTGTTGATTGTCAGGAAAAACCCATCTGGTTCACTAATGTCCTTCAGGGAAGGAAACTGCCATCCTTACCTAGTCTGGCCTACATGTGACTCCAAACCCACAGTTGACTCTCAGCTGCCCTCTGGGCAATTAGGGATGGGTAATAAATGCTGCCTAGCCAGCGATGCCCTCATCCCATGAAGGAATAAAGGAATCTCTATCCAGGTCGTCGTGGCTTTCCCCTCCCCATGATGATGGAGCAGCACTCTGAAACCTTATGATTTCCAATAAATCTGTTGGACTATAACCAGGTGTCGTGTGGCTTTAGGCTTTGAATGCCTTAACATCATAAATGTACATCCAAATACTCCGTCAATATCATGAGGGCTTCTGCTTCTACCACCCTGACAGGCAGTGAGTTCCAGATTCCTGCCACCCTCTGGATAAAAACAGTCTTTCTTCACATCTCCTCTAAATATCCTGCCTCTTTCCTTAAATCCATGCCCCTGATCCCTCCATCAAGGGGAAATGTTTCTTCCTGTCTACCCAATCTACGCCCCTTGTAATTTTATACATTTTTTATGACGGGAATTGATAGGGTTAACAGGAAGATACTTTGCCCCTTGATCATGACCAGGGGCTTTGATTTAAGTTAACGGGTAATGGTTTAGAGGAGATGAGAGAAAAAAACATATCTTTTGTACATCGACTACAGATATATATATATCTCTGTCAGCACCAGGCAAAGTGGTTCCCAACCAATGATTCCTGCAGGCTGCACTGGATCCAATGGTGGACGGTGAATCAGAATGTGTTAAACATTTGACAGCATAAATAATTCGAAGTTTGAGGGTTGACGAGCAATGAGAAACCGCAATGTTACATTTCAGCCAGCAAGGCCTGCAGGCGACAACAACTCCTGTGACCCCCACAGTCAATGAGAATGGCTAGGAGAGGTTTGAACTCATGCATACTGCGAGCAGGAATGGCCTCCACTCAGAGAGCTCAGGAGCTGCGGTTTGCAACGAAACTAAGAACGGCAAGCTAACAGGAAGTGTTTACAAAATGCAAAGCTCAGGTGAAAATGTAAAGGCCTATCGCTGCAGACATATCGAGCCTTGGTTTAAAATCTCACTTTAAGAGTTTGCACTGGTTTGGTTTCCTTATCTAAGGCAGAATCTGCTGGCCGTAGAAGGAGTACAGTGAGTTTCACCAGATTAAACATGGGACTGCTCTGTGGAGAGAGACAGGGCCTGTATTCTACAGAGTTTCAAAACATGAGAGGTGATCTCAGTGACACTCACGAAATACTTAAAGGGATAGGCTAGGGAAATGAAGACAGGATTTGTGGGGTCTGCAGGGGACGGTTAGTGGTGTTTACACTCAGGCAATATAAGCTCAGGGCAAGGGGTAGGACATTTAAGACCCAGATGAGCAAGAATTTTTTTCACATAGATTGTGGTGAATCTTTAGAATTCTATACCACAGCGGGCTGTGGGGGCTCAGTCATTTACCAGGCTTAAAACAGAATTCAGGGGGTTTCTAAATCATAATGACATTAAGGGATATGGGGATAGTGCAGGAATGTGGTGTACAGCCACGATGTGGAATAGGGGAGCAGGCTCGATGGGCTGAATGGCCTGCACCCATTCCGACAATAATGGCTGCACACCAGGAATCTAAAGACCTACAAGGATGTTAAAGTTAACAGTGTAAGATTTGTAAATGCAGGAGTCCTCACACTCCTCAACAATGATGGATGAATCTTGAGTGGAGCTGTAGCTGAGATTGTCCAGAATGAGGTGATGGCCTAGTGGGGTATTATCGCAGGACTGGTAACCCAGAGACACAAGGAATGTTCTGCTGACCTGGGTTCAAATCCTGCAACAGTAGATGGTGGAATTTGATTTCAATTTTTCAAAAAATATCTGGAATGATGACCATGATTGGTGGAAAGATCCAACTGGTTCATTAATGCCCTTTAGGGAAGGAAACTGCCTTCCTTACCTGTTCTGGCCTACATGTGACTCCAGACCCAAAGCAATGTGGTTGACGCTTAACTGCCATCTGGGCAATTAGGGATGGGCAATAAATGCTGCCTGATCAGCGATGCCCTTGTCGCATGGATGAATAAAAAAAAGTCCCAGGGTGAATAGTGAACAATTGACATAAACTTGTGTAAGAAAATAAAGACCTGCGGATGCTGGAGATCTGAAACAAAAATTAGAAATTGTTGGAGAAACTCAGCAGGACTGGCAGCATCTGAGGGGAGGAAAACAGTGTTAACGTTTCAAGCCCAGTGACCCTTCTTCAGAACTGATAGCAGCTTGGAAAAGGCATTATTTATGCTGAAGTTGGGTTTGGGAGGAGGGTGAAAATGTTGTGAATGGATATAGATCACAGAATCCCCTACAGTGTGGAAACAGGCCATTTGGCCCAAAAAGTCCACACCGTCCCTCTGAAGAGCATCCACCCCAACTCACTCCCCGACCCCTGCGTTTCCTGATGTCTAACCTACCTAACCTAAACATCCCTGGACACTATGGGACAATTTAGCCTGGCTAATCCACCTAGCCTGCACACCTTTGGACTGTGGGACGAAACCGGAGCGCCCGGAAGAAACCCACGCAGACACGGGGAGAATGTGCAAACTCCACGTAGACAGTTGCCCGAGGGTGGAATCAAACGTGGGTACTTGGTGCTGTGAGGCAGCAGTGCTAACCACTGAGCCACTAAGCTGCCCTCTGTATGGAGAGGGAGCCCAGAGAGAGAGAACGATGGTTTGATAGACAAAGGGCAGGTTGATAATAGGTCAAGGAGAAAGAAAAGCTGATAATGGGGATAAAGAGTGGGTGAAACTGGGTTGGCTGTGCTGAAAGCAGCCCATGTGATGGCAGGGCCTGGGGTGTGTGGGTGGGGAAAGGATATGGGAAGGAGGTGTTCAGGCTCTAAAATTACTGAACGCGATATTGAGTCCTGAAGGCTGCAGGGTCCCCGGGTGGAAAAGGAGATGTTCTTTCAGCTCGCACTGAGCTTTGCTGGAGCACTGCTGCAATCCCAAGACAGAGACGTTGGCCAGGGAACGCAGTGGTGTGTTGAAGTGACAGGCAACTGGAAGATCAGGGTCATTTCTTACAGACAGAATGTAGGTGTTCGGCAAAGAGATCACCCAGTCTGTGTTTTGACTCCCCACCTTGGAGGAGACCACATTGTGAGCAATGAATACAGGTGACTAAACTGCGTGAAGTGCGGGTAAATTGCTGCTTCATCTAGAAGGTGTATCTGTGACCTTGGACAGTGAGTAGGTAAACAGGCAGGAGTTCCACGTTCTGCAATTCTATGGGCTGTGGGGAGGTGCTGAGAGAGAACGAGGAGTGGACCAGGGTGTCCTGGAGTGAACGATCCCTGCGGACAGCTGACAAGGGAGGGGAGGCGAGTATGTCTAGTGGTGGCAACCCATTGGAGGTGGCGAAACTGGCAGCTAATGATCTTTCGATGTGGAGGCTGGTGGGTTGGAAACTGAGTATCGGGGGACCCCAGCCGTTTTGCAGGGGGAGGAGAAAGGGTGAGGGCAGAAATTCAGGAAATGGGTGAGAGTCCTGTCAACCTTGGAAGTGGAAATCCTCAGTTGAGGAAGAAGGTGGACATATCTGAGGCCCCACTGCGGAAGATGGAATCATTAGAACAGATGTGACAGAGATGGAGAAACTGGGAGAATGGGGTGAAGTCTTTAGAGGGTCTGAAGATATAGAATCCAGGGAGCTGTATGAGCCAGTGGTTTTGTACGAAACTTGCCTACACTTATTCTCCCCTGTGTTTAGAAAGTTGAGGATATACCTTGAAGGAAGTAAGAAAGAATGACTGGCATTTATAAAGATCTTTCAGGGGACCTCAAAACAATTCTAAAGACTAAGGGTGTGAATTGTATTCACTGCTGTGATGTGGGGAACGGAATTTAATCACGTGCTTAAAACAGAGCTGTACAGAGGACCGGAGGGACATTTGAAGTTTTCATGATTGAGAATAATAGATATTGGTTCAGTAAATGTTATCAAGGGAGTGGGAGCTGGAAGATGTAATTGGCACATAGCTTTGATCGAATTAAATTGTGTGGAACAGGCTTGAGAGGTTAATGTAGGTCAGATTGCATTGGTGAGCTTATGGTCAACTTGCTCTGTATTCCACGTTCCCGGGATATCACCGGGATATCAGAAGAGGAAGAGCCTTTATCTCCCAGGCTGGAATCCATAAGGAATGGAATGGGAGTTATTGTGCAGCCATAACAAGAACTTGTCCAAACCCAACTTGACTACTTTAATAGTCGAGCCCACGTTAGGTGATGTTCTCAGGAGTGCTAAAGCCTGGGTGGAGATGGGGATGGGGGGAGGGCGGGGTAGGTAAATGAGGTACAGATTAACCAAAATTTTATCAAATGACAAGACTGTCCTGAGGAGCCAGGGATGTGCTGTTCCATTGTTTGTTGGCTTCACCCCAGGGGAAAGAATTGACTTTGTTGAGTTCAGGAAGTAGTTTAGAACAACCAGGGGAAAAAAAAATCATAGAATCACCTACAGCACAGAAGCAGGCCATTCAGCCCAATGGGTCCACACTAACCTGCCGAAGAGAGTCCACCCAGACCAAACCCTGTAACCATGCGTTTCCCATGACTAATCCACCCAGTCAGTACCTCCCTGGACTCTACTATCAATTTAGCATGGCCCATCCACCTAGCCTGTACATCTTTGGACAATGGGAGGAAGCCAGAGCACTGGAAGAAACCCACCCAGACACGGGGAAAATGTGCAGACTCATTACAGACAGTCGCCCGAGGGTGAAATGGAACTCAGGTCCCTGATGCTGTGAGGCAGTGGTGCTAACCACTTGAGCCACTGTGCCATATCTGAGGGAAGCCCTCCAAGTGGGGGCGGGGGTGGGGGGGGTTTGCGGGGTGCAGTAGAGGGCAGGGTTTAGTGGCTTGATCTTAACTTGTGAGTTAGTAACCCCTCTGAAGGGATTTAATCAGCAGTGGTTTGTCACTGGCAGAGTCTCTAGTTTGTGAATTACCTGTGTTCCAGCTCAAGGGATAGAACAATTTTCAATCTGGAAGGTCTCTTTCATAGAATTAGTGACACCAGGTGCCAGAGACAGAGAGAAGGGCAGGGGCACTCGGGCATGTTCATGTGGTAAACGGGGTGCCCCTAGAAAATAAGACAGGGAGCGACCTTGGGGATCAATCACAAGATGTTTGTTGAAGATAGTGGTGGAATCGGTTCAGTGAACCTAGTCTGGTTTCCATGGTGACATGACCACTGCCAGTTGAACGCTGTGAGCAGACTGCGGGGATGTTAAAACTCTGGGATAGGCCTGGGAATCAGGGATTTGGTTCTAATTCCCATGCTGAAATCCGCTGGAAGCAGACGCACAGCTTGGGACGGTGCTGGAAAATAGTCGGAGTCTGGCCAGTTAGCTCAGGGCAGCGAACTGTGGGTTGTAGGCCCCGGGGGGGACTCTGCTGAGAAAGGGAGGGACAAGGAGGGATCTGAGCATGATGGATCTGAGGTGCTGCTCAATTCTGAGACACTGGGTGGATTTACTAAGTGCAGGGGACATGCCAACATGGATCGCTGTGGGTTAGGATATGCAACAGTGCTTGTGCTTGGATTCTCGAGCGCGAAGCAGGGTGGGTGGAGTGAAGGTGTCAGGCTGACAAGATAGCAATAGCACACACAAACCGTCAGTGACACAAGGGTGGGTTTCACAAGTAGATCAACTGGGTCAGGCATCGGCTTTTCCTGTTCGACTTGATGTTGAACTAGTACAAGATGTGAACGTATTGGAGCGGGTACAGGGCAATTGGTTCCAGGAATGAGAAACTTTAATGATGAAGGATAGGTTGAAGAAGTTGAGATTGTTCTCCCTGGAGTGAACAAAGCTGAGAGGAGATTTGATAGAGATTTTCAAAATCATAAGTGCACTGGACAGTGCAGAGAGGGAGATGACTCACAATGAGACGGTATAGATTTAAAGTTGAGTAGAAAAGAAGCAAGGATGATGTGAGAAAAAAACTTCCACATAATGATTAATTAGGGCCTGGAACACAATAGATGCACCGCAGAAAGCATCCTATCACAATGCATCATATTGCTATGGCAACTGCTCTGCCCAAGACCACAAGAAATTACAGAGATGTGAATGCATCACAAAAACCAACCATCCTTCCATAGACTCCGTCTACATTTTCCATTGCCTCGTGATAATTAAAGACCCCTCCCGCCCCAGTTATAATCTCTTCCACTCTCTTTCATCGGGCAGAAGATACAAAATTCTGGGAACATGTGCTGAAAGATTCAAGAACAGCTTCGGCCACACTGTTATCAGACTTATGATTGCTCGAATTTGAGTTGATCTTCCTTTACACCTTCTCTGAAGCTGTAACACTATATTCTGCATTCTATTCTATTAATCTGATGTTCTTATGTTAAGGCATGATTTGCCTGGTTAGCACGCAAAACAATACTTTTCACTGTATCTTGGTATATGTGGCAATAATCAAATCAAGTCAAATCAATTGTAGCATTTGAGAGGACACAGGGACATGGGGACGATCACTGGGGTATTTAACCCACTTAGGCTCTTTAAATCCTCTAAGAGGATTGGTTAGGTCCAGTTGGTTGGATGGCTGTTTGCACAGCACAATGATACAAATGGCATTGACACTGCTGAGGTCGCTATGAAAGTCTTACCTACACAGCTGAAACATGAAGCAATAGGAACACACACACACACACACACACACACACACACCAAGCTGGTTCCCAATGCGGTGCAGCTGAATTCCGAAAGCGTTGAGAAATCAAAGTGCTCAAACATCCTGCAAACAGACTGCTAACGAGTGCAGTAATGTTGTGGTTTCATCAACGAGCTGACACAACAGACTGATTATCTGATAGGATCCAAGTGTGCACTGAGCTCAGTCGACGTCTATTGTTCTGAGACACACACAGCAGGGAGAGGACTGGCATCTGGACATTGCAGAGAATACCATGACAGACAGGACACAATGAACAATGTGTACTGTCACACTGTGATATACAACACCCTTCTCACTGAGATATACCACTCCCCTCTCACTGTGGTATACAATACCCATTTCACTGATATACCACACCCTTCTCATTGAGATATGCCATATCCCTCTCACTGCGATATACCACACCCCTGAGATATACCACACCCCTCTCACTGAGATATACCACTCCCCTCTCACTGATATGCCACACCCCTCTCACAGAGATATACAACACTACTCTTACTGTGATAAACTACACCACTCTCATAGAGATATACCACATCCTTCTCACAGAGTTATATAACACCCCTCTCACAGAGATATACCATGCCCCTCTCACTGAGATATTCAATACCCCTCTCACTGATATACCACACCCCTCTCACTGAGATATACCATACCCTTCTCACTGATATACCACATCTCTCTCCCTGAGATATACCATACCCCTCTCACTGAGATATACCGTACCACTCTCATTGAGATATGCCATACCCCTCTCATTGTGATATACCATACCCCTCTGAATAGAGATATACCACACCCCTCTCACTGCAATATACCACGACCCTCTCACTGAGATATTCAATACCCCTCTCACTGATACACCACACCCCTCTCACTGAGATATACCATACCCTTCTCACTGATACACCACACCCCTCTCACTGAGATATACCACACCCCTCTCATTGAGATATACCACAGCCCTCTCACTGAGATATACCACACCCCTCTCACTGAGATATACAACACTACTCTTACGGTGATATACCACATCCTTCTCACTGAGTTATATGACACCTCTCTCACAGATATATACCACACACTTCTCACTGAGGTTTAGCACTTCCCTCTCACTGAGATATACCACACCCCTGTCAGTGAGATATACAATACCCCTCTCACTGATATACCACGCCCCTCTCACTGAGGTTTACAACACATCCCTCATTGAGATATATAACACCCCTGTGACTGAGGTATACAATACTCCTCTCACTGTGCTATATCACATGCCTGTCTCTAGGATGTATCACACTCCTCTCTCTCTAATATACCAGATGCCTCTCTCTGTGATATATAGTGCCCCTCTGTTTGTCATATGCCAGACTCCTCTCTCTGTGATATACAACACTCCTGTCATTGTGATATACAATACCTCTCCTTGGCATACAACATCTCCCTCACTGCCATATACCACACTGTATTATACAACACCCCTCCAACACGCGTCTCCAGTATGACTGTCTCACTGAAGGGCATTGGTGAGGTCATACCTGGAATATTGTGTGCAGTCATGGTCTCCATATTTGAAAAAGGATGTTCTTTCTATTGAGTGAATGCAGCAAAGGTTTACCAGATTGATTCCTGGATGGTAGGACAGATTTATGAGGAGAGATTGAGTCGGTTAGGATTATATTCACTGGAGTTTAGAAGAATGAGGGGGAGAATCATGGAAACATATGAAAGTCTGACAGGACTAGACAGGTTATATGCAGGAATGTGTTCCCGATAGTGGGGATGCCAGTGTCATAGTTTAAGGACGAAGAGTGGAACTTTCAGGACTGAGAATGAGGAGAAATTTCTTCACTCAGACAGTGACAAACCTGTGGAATTCACTGCCACTGAAAGTGGTTGCTTTTATGTGTTTTCTGGAAAGAGGCGGATATAACTGTTGTGGCTAAAGGGATCAAGGGATGTTGAGGGGAGGGCAGGATTAGGATAATGAGCTTGATGATCAGCCACAACCATATGAATGGAGGACTGAGCTCGTGGAGCCAAATGGCCCACTCCTGCCCCTACGTCTATAAATTATTCCCCCTGCACCGTCTCCAGTGCAATCACATCCTTCCTATAGTGCGGTGACCAGAACTGCACACAGTGCTGCAGCTGTGACCTCACTAACATTATAGACAGCCCCATTATAACCTCCCTGCTCTTAGATTCAATGCCTTGACTAATAAAGGCAAGTTTCTCATCTGCCTTCTTAACCACCTTATCTACCTGTCCTACTGCCTACACGGATCTATGGACATTCTCACCAAGGTCCTTCTGACCCTCTGTACTTCCTGGGCTCCCACCATTCATCGCGTACTCCATTGTCTTGCTATTCCTCCCAAAATTACAGAATCACAGAACTGTCATGGTGTAGAAGAAGCCCATTCAGCCCATCGTGCCCGTTCTATTCCTAGTGCCAATCTCCTGCCTTTTCCCATATCTCTCAATAAAACCTGAAGGAGGGTCGGAAACCAGTTCTGAAGAGGTGTTGCTTGTCCCGAAACATTAACTCTGATTTCTTTCCACAGACCTGCTGAGCCTTTCCAGCAATTTCTATTTTTATCTCCCATATCTCTTGCACTATTTCTATCCAATGCCGTTCTTGAATGCCTCAATCGAACCTACCTCCGCCTTTCCAGGCATTGCATTCCAGATGATAAGTACTGTGTGAAAACGTTTTTTCTCACATCAGTCTTGCCTCTTTTGCCCAACGCTGTAAATTTATGCCCTATTCTTGTTTTTTTTAACGAAATTGAACAGCTTCTCAATATCTACTCTATCCAGCCCGTCATGACTTTGAAAACCTTGATCACATCTCCCTACCAGCCTTCTTCTGTCCAGGGAGAACAGTCCCAACTTCTTGAATCTATCCTCATTATTTCTGGTAAATTGCTCTGCACACCCTCCAATACTTCCACATCTCTCCTATGATGTGGTGCCCACAACTGTACGTAATACTCCAGCTGAGGTCTAACAAGTGGCTTGTATAAATCCAACGTCACCTCCATGCACTTGCACTCTACGACCCAATTAATAAAGTCGAGGACACTGTATGCTTTATTGACTGCTCTGTCCAGCTGTCCTGCCGCCCTCAGTGATCTGTGTACATCACGCTTCGTTGTGTTCCACTTCCATATACACAACCAAGTGCCTTTGCTCCTACGCTCTATTTAGAATTGTACATCCTATTTTATATTTCAATAAAGTGCATGACCTCGCGCATTTCAGCATTAACCTTCATTTGTCACTGCTCAGCCTATCTGACCAGCCTGCCTGTTGGCTATGAGCCTAAGAATGCTCCTCAACAGAGGTTTTCAGATCCCAGTTGGAATACCGTATCTGGCCTTTCTGTTAGTGCTCTGGTGGCTGACACTGAGCCTTTGGAAAGGTGTCAGGGAAGGGGAACTACATTGAATCCCCAGTGAGAAGCATTTGAGGAAGTGTTGTGAACACAGCTGTGAAGCTTTGACCCGGTCACATTAATGAAACAGTCGAAAAGATTTGGTTGATTTCCCCGATTGCAGACCGTGTAATTGGTGCCTACGCACCAGAGGCAGCCAAACAGAAAGTCAGTGCTTATTTTATCCACACTTTCACATTCCAGAGCTCTGGCTCTCCTCTGGACCCAATTACCTTGTAGCCAGTAATCCCAGACTTTGCGCAATCACAGCTTGCTCCCGTCTCCTTATCCGCTCATCTCAAACCCAACCCTTTTTTCTACCCACTTTGAAAGAGTTAGCCATCATTATAGTTTACCTGGAGGTTGACAACGTCTGAATGAATGAAAAAAGAAGGCAGTGCAGTGGTTACACTGCACTAGATTCCTGTTAGCATCAGCTGAATGATTGTAAGTAAAGACATCGACATGCAAGCCATATTTAAATCAAACTCGGGAAACCTTAGGGACTGGCCAATATTAACTAGAAGATAAAGTTCCTTTGAAAAACACAAGGGAACGAGAACAGAAAGGAAATGAGGTAGTAAGTGGAGGAGAAATGAGATAGAAGAAGAGAAGAGGGTAGGAGTGGACAAGAAAGTAAATGGGATTAGTGTAGCTTGGTGTTTGTTGGTTGGCATGGACATGGTGGGCCGAAGGGCCTGTTGCTCTGCTGCATGACTGTATGACTCCAGGAAGATCAAAGGATCCAGTTCAAGGTGGTGGCAGAGTGACCAGGTGCATGACTGAACTGCAGGAATTGAACAAGTGTGTGGGTGACAGAGATTGTCCTTGATGTTTACACTGAAACTCTTGCTGATTCTTGCTGTGAAACTATTTCTTCTAGTTTACAAGATAAGAGGCAACAGCTTGATCTTGACAAGTTTCATTTCCCTAGGAGGGGTGAGTGTTGTGTTTAGGAGAAATAATTCTGCTCACACTTCCCTATTTGTAGTCACATACCATCACATGTAACTTAATTTCAATTGAGTGCCTATGAACTATCCCAGGACAGGAACAGTCAGCCTGCCCCCTCTGTGTGTGACCTGTGTCCAGACAGGAACAGTTAGTCTGTCCATTCTGTGTTGAGCTGTTCCTTTACTAGAGTCATAGAGTCATATAGCATGGAAACAGGTCCTTTGGCCCAACTCGTCCATGCCAACCAGGTTTCATAAACTGAACTAGTCCTATTTGCCTGCAATAACAAGATGTAGAGCTGGTTGAACACAGCAGGCCAAGCAGCATCAGAGGAGCAGGAAAACTGACGTTTCGGGTCTGAGGAAAAGACTTTGGCTATTCACCTTATCTGTTCCCCACATGATTTTATAAACCTCCTTAGCTCAGCCTCCGATGCTGCAGGGAAAAAATTCTCAGCCTATCCAGCCTCTCCTTATAAGCCAAACCTTCCTGCCTTGGTAATATCCTTGTAGATTTTTTTTTAAACCTTTTCTAGTTTAATAACGTTCTATCCTACAGAAGGGTGATCAGGATTGTACACAGCATTCCAAATGTAGCCTTACCAATGTCTTGTACAGCTGTAGCATGACATCCCATTTCCTGTCTTTAATGCACTGGCCAATGAAGGGAAATGTGCGAAACACCTTTTTCACTGCCCTGTCTATCTGTGACACCACTTTCAAGGAACTGCCAAGGCCTCTCTGTTTGACAACACTCTCTAGGGCCTTACCATTAACTATATAAGGCCTGCCCTAGTTTGTCTTACTGAAATGCAACACTTTGCATTCATCTGCACCAAACTCCATCAACCAATCCTTGGTCCACTGGCCCAGTTCAGCAAGATCCCATTTGTACTCTTAGTAACTTTCTTCACTGACCACTCCACCACCAATTTTGGAGTCATCTGCAAACTTACTAAACGTGCTTCCAATATTCTCATTCAAATCATTTATATAAATCACAAACATCAGTGGATCCAGCACCGATCCTTGCAGCAAACCACTGACCACAAGCTTCCAGTCTGAACAACCACCCTCTAACAGCACCCTTTGTCTCCTACCATCAAGCCAATACTGTATCCAATTCTGGATCCCATGAGGAACCTTGTCAAATGCCTTGCTAAAGTCCACGTACACAGCGTCTACTGCTCTGCCTTCATCTATCTTCTTGGTCACCTCTTCAAAAAATTCAAGCAGTCAGTCTTCAAGGAGGCTTCAAGGTGATTAGATAAGTTGAGTGATCGTGCAAACAGAAGGCAGACGCAGTACAAACATAGTGAAATGTAAAGTTCTAAACTTTGATGTGAAAAACACAAAAGATGAATTTTATTTAAATAATGGTCTATCAGGAAGTGTGGATATACAAAAGGATCAGGGAGTCTTGGTCCCCTCATGAAGAAACTTCGGCACAGTGGCTCAGTGGTTAGCACTGTTGCCTTATGGCGCCAGGAACCTGGGTTCGATTTCACCTTTGGGTGACTGTCAATGTGGGGTTTGCACATTCTCCTTGTGTCTGTGTGAGTTTCCTCCCACAGTCCAAAGATCTGCAGGCTATGTGGATTGGCCAGGCTAAATTACCCGTAGTGTTGAGGGATGTGTAGATTAAGTGGGTTATAGGGGGATGGGTCTGAGTGGGATACTCTGAGGGTTGGTGTGGACTTGTTGGGCTGAAGGGCCTGTTTCCACACTGTAGGGATTCTATGAAAAGTGGCCAGGCAGGTGCAGCAAGCAGTTAGGAAGGAAAATAATGTATAATGAAATAATGTATATATAAAGAGGATTTGAGTTCAGATATAGGGATGTCTTACTGCAGTTACACAGAGTCTTGGTGAGACCACATCTGGAGTATTCTGTGTGGTTTTATTCACCCTCCTCACTGTTTCTGTCATGGCACAGGTCACTCACAAAAGGGACAGGCTGACTACTCTTGTACTGGCACTTTCACAATTTTCCACATTGCTGGGTAGATGCAAGTGTTGCACCTGAACTGAAATAAGTTGGCTAAGGGAGCAGCAAATTCTAGAGCACAAGACTTCAGTACTTTTCAGTCCATCTTTTTCATGTTCTACCTGACACCCTGAGATGTCATGATGTCTGGAGTCAATGTTGACAAAATGTTTGCAATGACTGGGCAGTCCAGAATTAAGGGTGACAGATTAAGGATGCAGGAATGCCATGTTGAGAAGACATTCCTTCATCCAGAGAGTGGTGATCCTGTGACATCTTTTGCTGCAGAAAATGGTTGAGGCCAATGCATTGCAACAGATCGTTGCAAACGAGTCTACATTTAGAAAGTGGGATTTCTTTTAAAAAAAGGTAGCAGAGTGAGAGTTCAGGGCCAGTTCCTCCAAGAACGAAGGGTAAGAGCACCAAGTCCAGGGAACCCTGGATGTCGAGGGATATTGAGAATTTGATAAAGAAAAAGAAGGAAGTGTATGTCAGGTATAGTGCATTAAAAACAGGGGTGGGGGGCCCTTCAGGAGTATAGAGAGTGTGGGGAGAGTGCTTAAAAAAGAAGTTAAGAGGGCAAAGGGTGCCATGAAATATATTTGGTAGATAAGATCAAGGAAAACCGCAAGATTTTTTATAAGTAGATTAAGTGTAAGGGGATGACCAGAGAAAGAGTGGGACATATTAGAGACAAAGGAGTGTATGTGTTGTGTGTATGGACACATGTGTGTATGGAGCCAGTAGATGTGGGTGAGGTCTCAAATGAATATTTCTCAGCTGTATTCACAGAGGAGAAAAATATGGTAGCTGGAGATTTCATTTGGGGCAGTGAGGTTTTAGAACAAGTTAAAATTAATAAGCAGGAGGTATTAGATGTTTCAATGGGTGAAATAACTGCACAGAGGCCGGTATCCTGTCACCAAGTCACCCTTTATTTACATGTGCACAGTACACAGGCTTGATGAGCCAGCTCAGACTCAGTCCGTAGAATCAGGAGACCCTCTGAATCCCATGTTTATATCTGTCAGCCAGGGCTTCCTGATTGGCTCATGTTAACAACCCCAATCGGGGATCTCTTAGTCCAGGAGATTGGTTAGACCACAGATGGAATATTATGTGCAGTTCTCGTCACCACACTATCAGAAACACGTGATTGCACTGGAGAGGGAGCAGAGGAGATTCACCAGGATGTTGCCTGGGATGGAAAGCCTTAGTTATGAGGAGGGACTGGGATAGGCTGGGTTTGTTTTCTCTGGAGCAGTGGAGGCTGAGAGGGATGTAATTGAGGTATATAAAATTAGGAAGGACACAGACAGAGCAAATCATGAGAATGTTTTCCTCATGGAAGACATGTCTTAAGATCAGAGGGCATAAGTTTAAGGTGATGAGTATGTGATTTGGAGGAGATCTCAGAAAGAATGTTTTCAGTCAGAGGGTGGTAGAAATATGGAATGTGCTGTCTGAGAGGGTGATGGAGACAGATATTCTCACAGTATTAAGAGCCATCTAGATAAGCACTTAAAATACCAGGGCACAGTTGGCAATGGGCCAAGTGCGGGTAGATGGGATTAGCATAGTTTGTAGTTTGTTGGTCAGCATAGATGGTGGGCCGAAGGCCTGTTTCTCTGCTGCATGACTACGACTCGATTGGATGTTTTTATTGAGGAGGTAGGCACAGTTCTTAGGGCTAAAGGGTTCAAAGAACCTGGGGAGAAAGTAGGAATGGAGACTGCATTGGATAATCCAGTCAGGATCATATTGAATGGTGGAGCAGGCTTGAAGGGCAGAATGGCCTTATCCTGCTCCTATTTCCTATGCTTCTACGTACTCAATGCCTGTATTTATGAAGCCTGAGCCAATTTACTTTGCAAATTGTTCTTCTAATATACCCTGTCGTTACCAGATTGCTCACTGCAGCAATGTGTTCCTAGAACAGTGTAAGGCAGTCCATATCAAATGTAGTAATAAGCATCAGAAACTAGATTACAATAACAGCTACATGGTGTGTGAGCATTTCTCTGATAGCAGTTGTAACGTGATCAAGTTCAGCACAGAGTCTGAAAAGAAATGCAAAGCTTAAATGATTCTAGATTCAGGTGACAACACAGTGTAGAGCTGGATGAACACAGGAGGCCAGGCAGCATCAGAGGAGCAGGAAAGTTGACATTTCGGGTCAGGACCCTTCTTCAGAAACCCATTTCTGAAGAAGGGACCCAACCTGAAAGGTCGGCTTTCCTGCTCCTCTGACGCTGCCTGGCCTACTGTGTTCCTCCAGCTCCACATCTTGTTATCTCAGATTCCAGCACCTGTAGTTCTTGCTATCTCTCCAGATCTAGGTATGTCTGATGTCCGTAGAGACTGTTCGTCAGTAAAACCTAACAAATTTCTTTTCTATTCATTTGTGGGATGTGGGCGTCTCTGGCTGGCCAGCATTTAATGCCCGTCCCTAGTGGCCCTTGAGAAAGTGGTGGTGAGCTGCCTTCTTGAACTGCTGCAGTCCTCCTGCTGTGGGTTGACCCACAATGCTATTAGGGAGGGAATTCCAGGATTTGGACCCAGTGACAGTGAAGCAACGGTGATATATTTCCAAATCAGGATGGTGAGTGGCTTGGAGGGGAACTTAGAGGTGATGGTGTTCCCATATGTCTGCTGCCCTTGTCCTTCTAGACGGAAGCAGCCGTGGGTTTGGAAGGTGCTGTCTGAGGATCTTTCGTGAATTTCTGCAGTGCACCTTATAGATGGTACACACTGCTGCTACTGAGCATCAGTGGTGGAGGGAGTGAATGCATGTGGATGTCATGCCAATAAAGCAGGCTGCTTTGCCCTGGATGGTGTCAAACTTCTTGAGTGTTGTTGGGGCTGCACTCATCCAGGCAAGTGGGAGTATTCCATTACACTCCTGGTGTGTTCCTTGTAGATGGCAGACAGGCTTTGAGGAGAGTTACTCGCCGCAGTATTCCCAGCTTCTGGCCTGCTCTTGTAGGCATTATATTTATGTGGTGAGTCCAGTTGAGTTTCTGGTCAATGAAATCCCGAGGATGTTGGTAGTGGGGGAATTCAGTGATGGTAACACCATTGAATGTTAAGGGCTAGTTGTTAGATTGTCTCTTATTGGTGATGGTATTTGTGTGGCATGAATGTCATTGAATCATAGATCCGTACAGTGTGGCAACAGGCCTTTTGGCCTAACAAGTCCACACTGACCCTCAGAGCATCCCACCCAGACCCATACCCCTAATCTACACATCCCTGAACACTACAGGCAATTTAGCATGGCCAATCCACCTAACCTTCACATCTTTGGACTGTGGGAGGAAACCGGAGCACCTAGAGGAAAGCCATGCAGATACGGGGAAATGTGCAAACTCCACACAGACAGTCATCCAAGGGAGGATGACTCCACAATTGAACCTGGGTCCCTGGTGATATGAGGCAGCAGTGCTAACCACTGAGACACAGTGCAGCCCCATGCTGATGGGGCGGTAATTGGTTGGGTTGGATTTGTCTTGTTTTTTGTGCACAGGACACACTTGGGCAATTTTCACATTTTCGGGTAGATATCAGTGTTGTAACTGTACTGGGACAGCTTGGCTAGGGGAGCGGCAAGTTCTGAAGCACAAGTCTTCAGCATGATTGCCAGAATGTTGTCAGGGCCCATAGCCTTTGCAGTATCCAGTGTCTCCAACCATTTCTTAATATCACACAGAGTGAATTGAATCGTCTGAAGACTGTTATCTGTGATGCTGGGGACCACTGGAGGAGGCCGAGACGGGTCATCCACTCGGCACTTCTGGCTGAAGATTGCTGCGAAAGCTTCAGCCTTATCTTTTGCGCTGGTGTGCCAGGCTCTTCCATCATTGAGGAGGGGAATATTTGTGGAGCCTCCTCCTCCAGTGAGTTGTTTAATTGTCCACCACCATTCACGACTGGATGTGCCAGGACTGCAGTGATTAGATCTGATCTATTGGTTAGGGGATCTCTCAGCTCTGTCTATCAGTTGCTGCTTTCGCTGTTTGGCATGCAAGTAGTCCTGTTTGGTGGCTTCACCAGATTGACACCTCATCTTCAGATATGCCTGGTGCTGCTCCTGGCATGTCCTCCTGCACTCTCCATTGAACCAGGGTTGATCCCCTGGCTTGATGGTAATGGTTGAGTGGGGGATATGCTGGGCCATGAGGGTACGGATTGTGCTGGAGTACAAATTTGTTGCTATTGATGGCCCACAGCGCCTCATTGATGCACAGTCTTGAGTTGCTAGATCAGTGTGAAGTCTGTCCCATTTATATGTCACACAACACAATGGAAGTTATTCTCAGTGCGAAGGTGGGACTTCATGTCCACAAGGACTGTGCGATGTTGTTTGGTGAAATGAAATAAGGTACATGGATTGTATTCAAGAGGTATTCCAAGGTCCAGGAATACAAGCTGAGGTTGAAAGGGGTCAGGTCATTGCCTTAGGCCTTTCAGGAACAGTGCACCGAGGGGCATGGAACTGCAGTGCCCCTTGGAATGTGTCTTATGGAATGAATCCTGTACTGTATTGGCCACGATTGGAAATGGTGTACAGGGAGTAGTGAATGTAATAACACACAACACTGGAAGAAACTCATTCATTTTTGCAGTTTCATAGCATCGGCTTTGAATGTCATTTCATAAAGTAGACTTTTCATATGAAAGGAATCATGATGCTCAGAGATGCTCTGCCAATGATATTAAGCCAACTGTGACCAGGAAAAATGTGGCTGATAGAGGGGATCCTGTGAATGAAAGAGAAAGACTTGCATTTATGTCGAGCTTCTCATATCACTAAGCTCTGCGTGACAGCCAATAAAGTCTTTTTTCGATGTATAACTCAGGAAACACGGCAGCTAGTATGTGCACGTCAAGCCGCCACAAGCAGCAGTGTCATAGAGTCATAGAGTCCTACAGCACGGAGACAGGCCCTTCGGCCCATTGGTCCATGCTGACCAAAATGTCCATCCTTGCCAAACCTATTTCCTTGCACTTGGCCCATATCCTTCTAAACCTTTCCTTTCCATGATAGGAAATGCCTTTTAAATGTTGTTAATGTATGCACCTCAACCACTTCCGCTGGCAGCTCATTCCACATGCGCACCACCCTCTCTGTAAAATAATTACCCCTCAGGTTTCCATGTATTCTTTCCCCTCTTACCTTAAACTGATGCCCTCTAGTCCTTGATTCCCCAACCCTGGGAAAGAGACTGAGTGCATTCACCCTATCCATGCCTCTCGTGGTCTTATACACTTCTATAAGATCACCTTTCAGCCTCCTACACTCTAAAGAAGAAAGTCCTAGCTTGTCCAACCTCTCCCTACAACTCAGTCCATTGATCCCCGGCAACATCCTTGTAAATTTCTTCAGCACTCTTTCCAGTTTAATGACATCCTTCCTATAGCAAGGTGACCAAAACCAAACTCAATAATCCCAAGTTGGGCCTCACCAACATCCTGTACAACTGCAACATAACTTCCCAATTTCTGTACTCAGTGCCCTGACTGATGAAGGCCAGTGTGCCAAAAGCCTTCCTCACTGCCCTGTCTATCTGTGACTCCACTTTCAGAGAATTGTGCACCTGAACTCCAAAGTCCCTCTGTTCCACTGCACTCCTTAAGGCCCTACCATTCACCATGAAACTCCTACCTTGATTTGACTTTCCAAAATGCAACACCTCACACTTATCTATATTAAACTCCATTTGCCATTTCTCAGCCCACTTCCCCAGCTGATCAAGATCCTGCTGCAATTTCTGACAGTCTTCCCCACTATCCATGATATCACCTATTTTAGTGTCATGATGATGACAAGGTACTCTGTTTTTGTGATGTTGGCTAATACTAGCTTTCCCTTGCTGTTCTTATAAATAATTCAATAGGATCTTTTAGATAAACCCAAGCTGGCAAGGCCTCTATTTAACATCTGATCTGAACAAGGATACGTCTGACAGTGCAGCATTCCTGCAAGCATTTCAATAAGAAGGATAAGCAGATGTTTGAACAGTGAGTGCTCTGTTCAGAACTGGCAGCTGTGCCTCCAAATGGGGAACTGTTCCAGTTGGGTAGAGTTTCTGAAATAACGTTTATTACAAGCAAATCCCTTCAGAGCATCTTAGGTGAAGTGTGCTGAAGTCATTATGCACTACCGTACTGCATTATGTGTTTAAGAGATTTATTAATGTTATCCTCAGTGCATCATAGTTTGTGACTTGAGGATATAAGGGTCTCAGACTCCATCTCATCCTGGACGACTTGAAACATGACGGTCTATTGGAAGCTTGCTGCTCTGCTGCCAGATGTTAGCCCAGACACGCAAGCTACCTCCAGTTTTGCGTACCGTGAGTGATAATGAAAGCATTGCCACATCAAGCAAAAGTACCCTGCTGGAGGCAAACTTCCATCAGCCACCCATACACACAATAGCAGCATTCTCCTCACAAAACATGCTCCTGCTAACTGATATCACATGAGGCAAGTTCAAGTGACTCACAGTGGCCATCTTTAATGTGTCAGGCCCATACAAACCCCCATTATTTCTTTCTTTGTTGCTTCATCTGTGTGTCACTAGTAAGGCCAGTATTTATTCTCCAAATCCTTAATTACCCTTGAACTGAATGATTTGCTGAAACATTGAAGACAGCAGTCAAGAGTCAACCACGTTGCTGTGGGTTCGGAGTCACATGAAGGCCAGACCAGGTAAACATGAATGATTTCCTTCCCACTCAGACATTTGTAGCAAACCATGATAAGTTTCTTGGTCACCAGCGCTGTAGCTAGTGTTCAATTCCAGATTTAATTAATTGAAGTTAATTGAAGTTAATTAATTGAAGCTGTGGTGAGACTTAAACCCATGAACGCATAGCATTAACCTGGGCCTCTGGATTGCTAATTCAGTGACATTGGGCTGACAAGTGGCAAGTGACATTTGTGCCACACAAATGCCAGGCTATGACTATCACCAATAAGAGACAATCTTACCACCGTCCCTTGACATTCAATGGTGTTACCATCACTGAATCCCCCACTATCAAAATCCTGGGTGTTATCATTGCCCAGAAACTCAACTGGACTCACCACATAAACACAGTGGCTACAAGAGCAGGTCAGAAGCTGGGAATAGTGCAGCAAGTAACTCACCTCCTGACTCCTCAAAGCCTGTCCACCATCGAAAAGGCACAAGTCAGGAGTGTGATGGAATACTCCCCACTTGCCTGGATGGGTGCAGCTCCAACAACACTCAAGAAGCTCGACATCCAGGACAAAGCAGCCCGCTTGGTTGGCACTACATCCACAAACATCCACTCCCTCCACCACTAAGGCTTAGTAGCATCAAAGTGTGCCATCAACAAGATGCACTGCAGAAATTCACCAAAGATCCTCAGACGGCACCTTCCAAACCCACGACCACTTCCATCTTGAAGGACAAGGGCAGCAGATATATGGGAACACCACCCCTGCAAGTTGCCCTCCAAGCCACTCACCATCCTGACTTGGAAATATATCACCGTTCCTTCACTGTCGCTGGGTCAGAACCCTGGAATTCCCTCCCTAATAGCATTGTGGGTCAACCCACAGCAGGAGGACTGTAGCAGTTCAAGGAGGCAGCTCACCACCACCTTCTCAAGGGCAACTAGGGACGGGCAAGAAATGTTGGCCCAGACAGCAACGCCCACATCTCACAAATGAACAGAACAAAAAATTATTGTGACACCAGTACCACTTCACCACTGAAGTCTTTCCTTATCAGAACTTGAAGCAGAATGCTTTTTAAAATGTGAGACTTTAACGCACTGACATTCAGACAGACTGGGTATGCTCAATGTCATGAACTCAAACCTTAGCGGGCAGGTACAGCAAGCAATCAGGGAGATAGTGACATGTTGGCCTCAGTTACAAAGGGATTGGAGCACTGGAAGAAAATCTTGCTATATTTGTATAGGGTGAGGTCACGCCTGGAAGACTCCATGGTTTTAGCCTCCAAATTTAAGGAAGGATAGACTTGCATTTGAGGTGTCACAGTTGTTCACTCGATTGGTACCAGCGATGAGGGGGTTGTCACACAATAGGAGGCTGCGACCAATTCTCGTGAAAAAAGTAAATGCAATACTTTAGCCATGGGTGGGGAGGCACTGGCCCATGAGCTCAGGGAGGGGAGCGGAGCAGAACAATAGTGATCATACCTCCAGCAGCTACAGTGTTTATTGTCAGAAGATAGAGCTAAGAGAGAAACAATTCTCAAGACAAGGGTCAGTCCCAGTAAGTCCAGCAAATACGGTAGCACTGAGCAAGCAGGGCTAATACCCTCTGGAGTTCGGAGCATTGACACATGACCTCAATGAAGTGTATGAGACACTAAAGGGCCTTAGGAGGTGAGGTGTTCAGAGGCTCTGGCTGGCGAACTTAGAACAGAGGATCCTGGGGAACACAGCCTCAGAATCGTTTTGGACTGAGATGAGGAGAAACATCAGCACTCTGAGGTGATGAAGCTTTGGATGACTATACATCATTAACTCAATAAAGGCTGGGATTGACACAGAATCAAGGGAATGGGCAGGAAAGTGGCTAAAACCCAGGATCAGCCATAATCCTGACCACGAATGGTTTTCTCCTGTTCCTATTTCTTGTGTTTCCTAAATTTAACATGAGCAAAGTACTCCCAGGACAGAGTTAGAGACAGCTTCCTGTACACTGTCCCCCATCACACACTCCCAAGACGGGGACAGCACGGGGTTAGATACAGAGTAAAGCTCCCTCTACACTGTCCCCATCAAACACTCCCAGGAAACAGGCAGAATGGGGTTGGACACAGAGTAAAGCTCCCTCTACACTGTCCTCATCAAACACTTCTGGGACACGGGCAGAATGGGGATAGATACAGAGTAAAGCTTCCTCTACATTCTTCCCATCAAACACTCCCAGGACAGGTATTGGTTACAGAATTATGTTTCCTCTGAATTTTGGCAGTAGTCTGAACCTGAATCTTATCTGGTTGTTACTTCATTCCCAGTGCATTATTAATTCATTGCATATGATTAGTTCACAGTGTGTCAATAATTCAGTGTGATTACAATTGAATATGTTATTAATCTACAGTGATTATTAATTCACTGTGTCAATAATTCAATGTAGTATTAAGTCACAGTGCATTACTAATTCACAATATATTAATAATTTAAAGCATTAATAATTCATAGTGTAATATTAATTCAACATTGAATAATTCACAATGCATCGTTAATTCATAGTGTATCATTATTTTATTGCGTTATTAATTGACAGTAAATCATAGAATCCTTCCCTTTGACCCATCATGTCTGTACCACTGAAAATATTCTACCTACACCGGGCCCACTTTCTCACAATAGGTCTGTAGTCTTGAATTTTTTGACACCTCAAGAATTTTTAAAGGTTGTGAGGTTTCCTGCCTCAACTCCCCTCCCAGGCAGTGCATTCTAGACTCCCACCACCCTTTGGGTGAAAGTGATTTTCTCAAATCCTCTCTGAACCTCCTGCCTTTCACTTGAAAATGATGCTCCCTTGGTATTGACCCCTTTGATAAAGGGGAACAGCTGCTTTCTATCCACCCCATCCAGTCCCCTCATAACCTTATACACCTCTATCAGGTCCGTCCTCAACCTTCCCTGCTCCAAATAAAACAACCTGAGCTTATCCAGTCCCTCTTCATCACTGAAAAGCTCCATTCCAGGCAACTTCTTGGTGAATCTCCTCTGCATCCCCTCCAGCACAATCACATCCTTCTTCTAGTGCGGTGACCAGAACTGCACACAGTGCTCCAGCTGCGGCCTCACTAACATTATGGACAGCTCCATCATACCCTCCCTGCTCTTATAATCTAAGCCTCAACTGATAAAGGCAAATGTCCTGTATGCTTTCTTAACTGCCTTATTAACCTGTCCTGCCAATTTCATGGATCTGTGGAAACACTTTCCAAGATCCCTCTGTTCATCTGTGCTTCCTAGTTCATTGAGTACTCCCTTGTCTTTTTCCATCCTTCAAAGTGCATCACCTCATATTTATCAGAGTTAAATTCCATCTGCCCATCTGACCAACCTGTTTATATCCTCCGGTAACCGACACCTTCCTCCTCACCGTCAACCACCTGGCCAACCTTTTTGTCATCCGCAAATTGCTTATCATCATCCTCCCACCTTCTCATCCCCATCGTTTATGAATATCACAATCAATAAGAGACACGGCACTGATGAGCTCCACAACAGGCTCCAGTCACACAAACAATCTTTTACCACCACCTTCTGTCTCCTGTCACTAAGATAATTTTGGATTCCACTTGCCAAGTTACCCTGGATCCCATGTACTTTTACCTTCTTTATGCGTTTCCCCATAGGACCTTGTCAAACGTTTTGCTAAAATCCATTTAAACTACATCAACTACCCAAGCCTCATCAAAACACTTGGTCACTTCCTTGAAAAATTCCACCAGATTTGTTAGGCATGGTCTCCCTCTGACAAAGCCATACTGACTATCCCTGATCAAACCTTACCTCTCTGAATGGAGATTAATTTTCTCCTTCTGTCTTTTCTCTAATAGTTTCCCTACTGCTGATGTTAGACTCACTGGCCTAAAGTCCCCTGGCCTATCTCTACCACCTTTCTTGTCAAGTGGAACCACATTAGCTGTTCTCCACTCTTCTGGCACCTCCCCTGTGGTGTGAGATAGTTTAAAAATATGGGTCAGGGCCCCTGTAAGTTCACTCCATGTTCCCCACAGCAACCTGGGATAAAATTCATCCAGATCCTGGGGATTTGTCCAATTTTAAATCCACCGAAGCCTCCAACACATCCTCACTTCTTATATTAAGCTGCTCGAGAACTTCACAGTTGATCTTCAATTCTGTGCTTGTATCCCCTCTCCTCGAGTAAAGACAGATGTGAAGTATTCATTTAACACTCTATCAATATCCATTGGGTTAATGCACAGATTTCTCCCTTGGTCCCTAATAGATCCTACTCTTTTCCTTTTTATTCTCTTCCCCTTGATATGCTTGTACAAATATGTATTAATAATTCAGTGCAGTATTAATCAGTATATTATTAACTCACAGTATATTACTCATTCACTGTGCATTGCCAATTCACGGTTTTACTGGTTCACAGTTCATTGTTAATTCACAGTGTATTATTAATTTATGCTGTATTGTTAATTCACTGTGAATTTTTAATTCAATGGAGGAAATTTTCTTTTTAGAGACTAAGTGTGGCTATCGATGTGATTGCAGGAGGGACATCTGCCCAACAGCACGTCAATCTTTCTGCACTTGTTAGTTCATTGCATATTTTTGAGCTGGTAATATTCCTGAGGGATACATTTTATACTGTCCCCTCTCTGCCTGAGCCTCCAGGCTCCAGTGTCCGGATGCCGTCATTGAAAAGGGACCTGGGCAGCACATCACTGTTTGCTGCAAGGAGCATCACTCCTCCCCTGCTCATTCCCTCACACCACCGCACCACCCCCGAACAACCCTGGAGATGGCAGAGGGCAGGCAGAAAATCAGCACCACACTTTACTGACAGCTCCCCAGAGATTGTCCTGAGGGGTGTCCAGGAGAGAAGGGAAGTGTTCTACTCCTGTGGGTGGCAACAATAGGAGACCATGACTGGGAAAGACAGCTTGAACGATCTTGGCTGAGGGGCTCAGTGGCTGTGGGCAGTGGCACCAGGAGGTTGAATAATCTGCTGCCCTCTGCCAGGGTATGTACCACTCTCTAGTTGATGTTTCACGCCCTGAGGAGTGGCAGCTCACATCACATTGTTAGGTCACTGCAACAGAGAGACATGTCACACAGGACTCAGGGCCAAGGCATCTCCATCAGATCTTCACGTCCAATTGCTGTCTGTCGCTTCAATGTAGCTCCCAGTGGAGCATGACTGGCCCAAATAGTGGCACTGCTCCTCATACGTCTGCCAGGGTTCACACTTCAACAGAAAAGGAGCGGCGACCCTCGGCAGCTCCCTCACTGTCACCTCAGTGAGCTTTCATCACAATCTGAGAGCTCTTCGCCAAAGGCTTGTCTGGGACAAGGGTTCAGGCTCAAATCCCAGCCTTTCCAACGTGCAGACCCTTTTGGAGTTCAGCCCCAGTTTGCTGTGTCAGCCAGTCTGGTTGCCTCACTTGGAGGAGCTGGTTGGCCTGGTTAGATTTCACTGCTAACACTGTAAATTTGTGACGACAACAAGCCACACTGGGTCAGATTGAGACACCTCATGAGCTGATTGACACGGGGAGGCTTCACCCCTAACACTATCATTGTTTGTGGAAGGAAACCCCTTGAGTCTGAAGTTGCCAAGTAACTGAAGAAGTTTGTCTTCTCGGAGCTTGGAGGGAGCATTCTACTCAGCCTGGCACACACCTCAGATACAGTCAGGTTTGGGAACACACCGTTCCCATTTTTACTGAACAAGATTGTGCCTGTGAACACAGTTCCCATGGGATGGGCTATTCATGAGGATTCATGCGATACTAACAAATACAAAACAGATTCCCTGACCATGAAGATTGCGAATGGAGAGCTGAATGAAAGGCTCTGAGGAATTCAATGTCAAAATCTTCCCTGTGGTCAGGAACTGAATCTTTGTCTCTGATCCAGTTCCATTCCCCTCTGAGCCCTTCTGAAAGGTCTGGGTGGACCCGTTGTGGTATTAATTCACAACATAACAACTGATCGTGTGCTATTAATTCACAATGTGTTGCTAAAACACAATGGGATAATTACTTCACTGTTTTACTAATGCAGAACATTATTCACTCAGATTGTTATTAATTTTCACAGTTTTATGAATTTAGTCTGTTATTAAGTCACCATATTATTAATTAAATCCATAATTATTAATTTAGTGAGTTATTAATTGATGCTACAGTAAAAAAAATCACAGTAAGTTATGAATTGAAGGCATTGTGGTACTTGGAATAGCAATGATTCACATTGAGTTATTGATTAATGAGGTTATAATAATTCACAGAGTTATTTGCTGATGGTCAGTAATAATTCAGTGAGTTATTAATTAATGGTCTTTAACATAATTCACGTTGAGTTATTAAAAATGCCAATAAAATAATGTTACATTCTATTGTGGTTTTTAAAGTGTAGAATTACTGAAACTAGTACTGTATAGAAAGTAAGAAAAGTTATAAGTGGAAAGAGAGAGTAAAAGAAATGAAAGAGATGTGTAAAGTAAAAATGTTTTTCCAACACCAGGGAATACAAAGATGTTTTCTGAAGAGGGGTCTAGGCCCGAAATGTCAGCTTCCTGCTCCTCTGATGCTGCTTGGCCTGCTGTGTTCATCCAGTTCCACACCTTGTTATCTCTATTACAAGGATGTTGCCAGGATTTGAGCGTTCGAGCTTTAGGGAGAGGCTGGACAGGCTGGGGCTATTTTCCCTGGAGCTTCGGAGGCTGAGGGGGTGACCTTATAGAGGTTTATAAAATCATGAGGGGCATGGATAGGGTAAATAGACAAGGTCTTATCCCCAAGGTATGGGAGTTCAAAACTAGAGAGGGCATAGGTTTAAGGTGAGAGGGGGAAAATTTAAAAAGGACCTCAAGGTCAACGTTTTCACGCAGAGGGTGTTGCACGTATGGAATGAGCTGCCAGAGGAAGTGTGGAGGCTGGTACAATTACAACATTCAAAAGGCATCTGGATGGATACATGAATAGGAAGGGTTTAGAGGGATATGAACCAAATGCTGGCAAAAGGACTAGATATACTTAGGATAACTGGTCGAGATGGGCGAGTTGAATCAAGGGGTGTGTTTCTGGGCTAAATGGCTCCATGACTCTATTGAGGGTGTTATAATAATTCACAATGAGTTATTAATTCATGGTATATTAATAATTCACAGACTTTTTAATTGACCATGCAGTTATAATTCACAGTGAGTTATGAGTGGTTGTTTGATAATACTAAATTGAGTATTGCTGAAGAAAAGACACACTTTGTCGAGGTTTTTCTCTTCCATCCATTGATGACCACTCAGACAAAACATAAAAGTAAAAAGAAAACACAATTTGCCAGGCACTAGTTTACAAGTAGACTCTGAATGCTGAAGTGTGTGCCATGAAGAATGTACAACTTAATGCGGACTGACAGTTAATCGCCAAGCTTTGTTTAAATTTTAAACCGGGCAATTGATTGATGGACTAAGGCCTTGCCCTGAGGAGCCAGACAGTTCCTATCACTTATTTGGTTGAGTTGAAACAGATGCAGAGCATAGATATCTTCTTTCAGCCTAAGTCTGAAGAGACTTAGTTTTCAGTATGAGCAAGTGCACCACACAGTGACCCCGATTGAAAACACAAAATTATTTGTCAACACAATTCTTTACACAGTCAGGATTATGCAGCAAATGTTGAACTGTCCATTCACAATGAATTTTGACTTGATTTGATTTGGTGTTGTCACATACTGAGATACAGCAAGAAGTGTTGTTTTTTGTGTTCTACAGACAGATCGTACCATATAAAGTGCATCAGGATAGCAGAACAGAGTGCAAAATACAATGTTACAGCCGCAGAGAAGGTGCAGAGAGAAAGATCAACTTTAACATTTGACAGGCCTGGCCAAAAGCCTGATAACAGTGGGAAAGAAGCTGTTCTTGAATCTGTTTGTATGTGTATTCAAGCTTTTGTATCTTCTGCCCAACAGAAGAGGGTGGAAGCGAGTATAACCGGGATGGGAGGGGTCTTTGATTATGTTGGTTGTTTCCCTGACGCAGCGGTAGGTATAGGTGAAGTCAATGGATGGCAGGCTGGTTTGTGTGATGGACTGGGCTGTGCTCACAACTCTCTGTAGTTACTTGTGGTCTTGGGAAGAGCAGATAGGATGCTTTCTAAGGCGCAACTATAAAAATCGGTAAGAGTCTTTGTGAACATGCTGAATTTCCTTAGGCTCCTGAGGAAGTCGAGGCATTACTGTGTTTTCTTGGCCGTTGCGTCAATGTGGGTGGACCAGGAGAGATTATTGGTGATCATCCCTCCTAGGAACTTGATGTTCTTGACCATTTCCACCTCAGTACCATTGATGCAAGCCCTCCACTCCATTTCCTAAAGTCAGTGACCAGCTCCTTCGTTTTGCTGACACTGATGGAGAGATTGTTGTGTTCACACTATGCTGCTAAGCACTCAATCTCTTTCGTGTACTGTCTTGTTGCAACACAGGCTGGTTGAGTACACTCAGTACTTTGCTTGTTGCAAACAGCTGAAGGACATGTTGTCTGATACAAATCGTGTGGTGTTTGGAACATACCACCTTCATACCTGGCATCTCACTGACACTGAAACTCATCTATCACATTACTCGGTTGTATGGTAGGCAGAATGTCTTTTTGACTTGATCGTGTTCATGGTAAACATCCCCTGTTATTCTCCTGAACAGCAGCATGGTGAAACAGAGAGCTTCACCTAATACTTACACTTTTGACATACTTTACCCTTACAGGGCTTTTCTCAAAATCTGGAGTGGCTGTCTTGGTGCTGTTTGTATGATATACAGAACATATAGAACATCACAGTGCAGTACAGGCCCTTTGGCCCTCGATGTTGCACCGACCTGTGAAACCAATCTGAAGCCCATCTAACCTACACTATTCCATTATCATCCATATGTTTTATCCAATGACAACTTAAATGCCCTTAAAGTTGGCGAGTCTACAACTGCTGCAGGCAAGGCATTCCATGCCCTTACTACTCTCTAAGTAAAGAATCTACCTCTGCCATCTGTCCTATATCTATCACCCCTCAATTTAAAGCTATGCCCCCCTTGTGCTAGCCGTCACCATCTGAGGACAAAGGCTCTCACTGTCCACCCTATCTAATCCTCTGATCATCTTGAATGTCTCTATTAAGTCACCTCTTAACCTTCTTCTCTCTAACAAAAACAGCCTCAAGTCCCTCAGCCTTTCCTCATAAGACCTTCCTTCCAGACCAGGCAACATCCTGGTAAATCTCCTCTGCATCCTTTCCAATGCTTCCACATCCTTCCTATAATGCGGCGACCAGAACTGTACGCAATACTCCAATTGCGGCCGCACCAGAGTTTTGTACAGCTGCAACATGACCTCTCGGCTCTGAAACTCAATCCCTCTACCAATAAAACCTAACACACCGTACGCCTTCTTAACAACCCTATCAACCTGGGTAGCAACTTTTAGGGATCTATGCACATGGACACCGAGATCTCCCTGCTCGTCGACACTACCAAGAATCTTACCATTAGCCCAGTACTCTGTATTCCTGTTACTCCTTCCAAAGTAAATCACCTCACACTTTTCTGCATTAAACTCCATTTGTCATCTCTCAGCCCAGCTCTGCAGCTTATCTATGTCCCTCTGTAACCTGCAACATGCTTCCGCACTATCCACAACTCCACCGACTTTAGTGTCATCCGCAAATTTACTAACCCATCCTTCTATGCCCTCATCCAGGTCATTTATAAAAATGACAAACAGCAGTGGCCCCAAAACAGATCCTTGCAGTACACCACTAGTAACTGAACTCCAGGATGAACATTTCCCATCAACCAGCGCCCCCTCTGTCTTCTTCCAGCTAGCCAACTTCTGATCCAAACTGCTAAATCACCCTCAATCCCATGCCTCCGAAGTTTCTGCAATAGCCTACCGTGGGGAAATTTATCAAACGCTTTACTGAAATCCATATACACCACATCAACCGTTTTACCCTCATCCACCTGTTTAGTCACCTTCTCAAAGAACTTAATAAGGTTTGTGAGGCACGACCTACCCTTCACAAAACCGTGTTGACTATCCCTAATCAAATTATTCCTTTCTAGATGATTATAAATCCTATCTCTCATAATTCTTTCCAACACTTTACCCACAACCGAAGTAAGGCTTACTGGTCTATAATTACCAGGGTTGTCTCTACTCCCCTTCTTGAACAAGGGGACAACATTTGCTATCCTCCAGTCTTCTGGCACTATTCCTGTAGACAATGACGACATAAAGATCAAGGCCAAAGGCTCTGCCATCTCTTCCCTAGCTTCCCAGAGAATCCTAGGATAGATCCCATCCGGCCCAGGGGACTTATCTATTCTCACACTTTCCAGAGTTGCTAACACCCCCTCCTTATGAACTTCAATCCCGTCTAGTCTAATAGCCTGTATCTCAGTATTCTCCTCGACAACATTGTCTATTTCATGTGTGAATACTGATGAAAAATACACATTTAGAGCCTCTCCTATCTCTTCGGACTCCATGCACAACTTCCCACTACTGTCCTTGACTGGCCCTAATCTGACTCTAGTCATTCTTTTATTCCTGAGAGAGAAATGATCGAACCATGGGGGGCCACTACCCCAAAGAGTGACTTTGGTGTGCTCTTTTTCAGCATCAGACTTGCACAGTGAGCAAGTGGCTTGGTCCCTTCCTATGAGATTGTTTTTAAGGTCAATCTGATAGTGATAGAATCCCAAGGTATACAGCTGACCTGTGAAAGCCAGTGTGTGATAGACAAGAACAGAGAACCCCCCTGGGGATTGCACAATTAAGATATCAGGGAGAGGGATTGCACCGATTGAAAGGAGAATTTGTGCAAGATGGAACCGATTAAGACAAAATGAAATTCTCGCATGCAGCCACAGATGCATCAAAGGTATCATCCATATCGGAAATATGCAAAGGGTAGGGAGTTGTTGCCAATATATCCAAGACACATTTCCTGGAAACTCAAACAGAGATGTGAGTGTGGTGGAGTTCCCATGGCAACGCCATCTATTTGGTCACTTATTGGTGACGTTGATCTGAAGTCAGTTGCTCGAGTTGCTGAGTTTATATATTCAGTGGATGTTAATTCACACAGTGGGTGGTGGGTCTGGAACACCAGGATATGGTGCTGCAGTGCACAGTGCTAGGGCTTCCCCTGTGTGCTATATTGATCAACAGGCTCGCGATGTGAAATGAGCACGTAGCCAATGCTTTGCCATTCATCAGCAACTCCTGAAGGGTCTGGAAAGGAATTCTTCACGGTATAAATGAAAATTTTCTCAAAATTGTTTGTAGCAGTTTACCCATCCACCCAATAAGCTAAAATGTATCTTTTGTAATAATTCACAAGGTTTTCCTAATTCATGGTGTTTTATTAGTTCAGTATATTTTCAATCTACTTTGTCTTCAATTTACAGTATTATTAATTTACAGTGTGTTATTCATTTTGTGCATTATTAATTAACAATATGCTATTAATTGTGTATTTTCAATTTACCAGAAGACCATAAGAAAAAGGAACAGGAGTAGGCTATCTGGCCCCCAAGCCTGCTCCACCATTCAAATGAATCAGGCTAATCCAACATTCCTCACATCCAGTTTCTTGCCCTTTCCCCGTAAGCCTTTGATTCCCCAACAGATTGAAGAGTCTAAATGTATATAAGGACTCTGCTCCCCACAGTTCTCTGTGTCAAGAAGCTCCAAGACTCACAACGCTATGAGAGAAGATATTCTTCCTCATGAGTCTTAAATTGGAACTCCTTTGTTCTGAGACTATTCTCTCTGATCCTAGACTCTCCCATGAGTGGAAACATCCTCTCAGCATTTACTCTGTCAAGCCCTTTAAGAATCCAAATGTTTCAAAGAGATTACCTCCCTTGTTGTTTCCTGCCCATCTGCCAATTCTCTGTCCATGCCAATATACTACCTCCAACACCACGGGCTGTTATTTTATGACTTAACATTCTGTGAGGCACCTTGTTGAACACCTTCTGGAAGAGGAGGTGATGGCCATACTATCAATCCAGAAACTCAGCTGATGTTCTAGGGACCTTGGTTTGAGTCCCACCATAGCACACAATAAAGTTTGAATTCAGTTAAAAAAATCTGGAATTAAGAATCTACTGATAATTATGAAACCATAGTTGATTGTTGGCAAAGACACATGAGGTGCACTAATGCCAAGGAAGGAAATCTGCCATCCTTACCTGGTCTGGCCTACATGTGACTCCAGACCACAAATGCCACCTGAAATGGCCTAGAAAGCCACTCAGCCGTATCAATTGCGACGATGTCTCAACAAAGAAATGAAACCAAATGGACTATCTGGCATCGACCTAGGCAATGACAATACCAGCCAGGTTGAACACTGCTATATCCTCCTTACCAATATCTGGAGGCTAGTGCCAAAATCGGGAGAGCTGTCTCATAGACAAGTCATGCTACAGCCTGACATAGTCACATTCACAGTATCAGACCTTACAGGCAATGTCCCAGGCACCACCATCACCATCCCTGGGGATGTCCTGTCCCACCGGAAGGGCAGACCCAGCAGACCTGGCAGCACAGTGGGATACAGTTAGGAGGGAGTTACACTGGGGGACTCAACATTGACTCCGGACCCCATGAAGTCACATGGCATCAAATAAGGGACTATCCTTCCACAGCTGATGAATCAGTACTCCTCCATGTTGAACAACACTTAGAGGAAGCACTGAGGACACAGAATGTACTCTGGGTGAGGGATTTCAATGTCCACCACCAACAGTGGCTCAGCAGGAGCAATGCTTTTTGAGGAGATTGGGTCCTAAAGCTGCAGGACTGGGTCTGCAGCATCTGGTGAGGGAACCAACAAGAGGGAAAAACATATTCGACCTCATCTTCACCAATCTGCCAGCTGCAGATGCATCTGTCCATGGCACTATTGGTAAGAGTGACCACTGCACAGTCTTTGTGGAGACAAAGTCTTGCCTTCACGTTGAAAATACCCTCCATCATGTTGTGGGTCTGTATAACTGTATTAAATGGGACAGATTTTGAACAGATCTAGCAACTCAAGACTGGGCATCCCTGAGGTGCCATGGACCATCAACAGCAGCAGAACTGTACTCCAGCACAATCTGTAACCTCATGGCCCAGCATATCCCTCACTCAACCATTACCATCAAGCCAAGAGATCAACCCTGGTTCAATGGAGAGTGCAGGAGGGCATGCCAGGAGCAGCACTAGGGATACCTGAAAATGAGGTGCCAACCTGTTGAAGCCACCCAACTGGATGACTTGCACACCAAATAGCATAAGCAGCAAGTGATAGACAGAGCTAAGTGATCCCACATTCAACAGATCAGATCTACGCTCTGCAGTCCTGCCATATCCAGTTGTGAATGATGATGGACAATTAAACAACTCACTGGAGGAGGAGGCTCCACAAATATCCTCATCTTCAATGATGGAAGAGCCAGCACATCAGTGCAAAAGATAAGGCTGAAGCTTTTGCAGCAACCTTCAGCCAGAAGTGCTGGGTGGATGATCCATCGTGGCGTCCTCCAATACTCCACAGCATTACAGATACCAGTCTTCAGCCAATTTGATTCAATCCACGTAATATCAAGAAATGATTGGAGAGACTGGATACTGCCAAGGCTATGGGCCCCGACAATATTCCGGCAATAGTACTGAAGACTTGTGCTTCAGAACTTGCCCCTCCCCTAGCCAAGCTTATCCAGTACAGATACAACACTGGTATCTACCCGACAATGTGGAAAATTGCCCAAGTATGTACTGTGCACAAAAGCAGGACAAATCCAACCTGGCCAATTACCGCCCAATCAGTCTCCTCTCGATCATCAGTAAAGTGATGGAAGGTGTCAGTAACAGGGCTATCAAGCAGCACCTGCTCAGCAATAACCTGCTCAGTGACGCCCAGTTTGGGTTCCGCCAGGGCCACTCAGCTCCTGACCTCATTACAGCCTTGGTTCAAACATGGACAAAAGAGCTGAATTCCAGAGGTGAGGTGTGAGTGACAGCCCTTGACATCAAGGATGCATTCAACCGAGTGTGGCATCAATGAGCCTGAGCAAAACTGGAATCAATGGGTATCAGGGGAAGACGCTCTGGTGGTTGGAGTCATACCTGGCACACAGGAAGATGGTTGTGGTTGTTGGATGTCAATCATCTCAGCTCCAGGATTTCTCTGCAGGAATTCCACGGGGTAGTTTCCTCAGCCCAACCATCTTCAGCTGCTTCATCAATGACCTTTCCTCCACCTCAAGATCAGAAGTGGAAATGTTTGCTGATGATTACACAATGTTCAGCACCATTTGTGATTCCTCAGATACTGAAGCAGTCGATATTCAAATGCAACAAGATCTGGACAATATCCAGGTTTGGGCTGACGAGTGGCAAGTAACATTCATGCCACACAAATGCCAGGCTATGACCATCAACAATGAGACAATCTAATCACTGCCCTTTGATATTCAATGGCATTACCATCACTCAATCCCCCACTATGACCAGAAACTCAACTGGACTCACCATATAAATACAATGGTTACAAGAGCAGGTCAGAAGCTAGGAATACTATGGCAAGTAACTCACCTCCTGACTCCCCAGAGGCTGTCCACCATCTTCAAGGCACAAGTCAGGAATGTGATGGAATACTCCCCACTTGCTTGGCTGAGTGCAGCCCAACAACACTCAAGAAGCTTGACACCATCCAGGACAAAGCAGCCTGCTTGATGGGCACCACATCCACAAACATTCACTCCCTCCACTACCAGATGCTCAGTTGCAGCAGTGTGTACGATCCACAAGATGCACTGCAGAAATTCACCAAAGATCCTCAGAGAGCACCTTTCATACACACAACCACTTTTATCTAGAAAGGCCAGGGCAACAGATATTAGTGAGCTCCATTCCCTGCAAGTTCCCTTCCAGGCCACTCACCTTCCTGACTTGGAAATATATCACCGTTCCTTCACTGTCACTGGGTGAAAATCCTGGAATTCCCTCCCTAATGACATCATGAGTCAGCCCACAGCAGGAGGACTGCAGCAATTCAAGAAGGCAGCTCGCCCCCACCTTATCAAGGGCAACTAGGGGCAGGCAATAAAAGATGGCCATACTATGTCCCCTTTGTGGAATCAGACTGCCCTCCACCGTGCCTCCTCCATTCCCCGCTCCACAGCTCTAAATCCGCGCCCACCCCATTCCCAGAACATAATTAAAGTAGGGATCCCCCTTGTCCTCACGTTCCACCTCACCAGCCTCCAACGTATCATCCTCAAACACTTCCGCCAACTCCAATTGGACCCCACCACCCGGAAAATCTTCCACTCCCCGCCCCTCTCTGCCTTCTGCAAAGACCATTCCCTTTGCCACTTCTCAGTCTGTGCCACATTCCCCACCAACCACTCCAGTCTACCCGGTACCTTCCCCTGGAACAATAAAGGTTCAACGCTTGCCCACATACCACCTCCCTCTCATTCAGCCAGGGCCCTAAACAGCCCTTCCGAGTGAGGCAGATCTTCACCTGCATCTCCTCCAACCTAGTCTAATGTATTTGGTGCTCCCGATGTGGCCTTCTCTACATCAGTGAGACCAAACATAGACCAGGTGACTGTTTCGCTGAGGATCTTCTCTTGGCCCATAACAGCCAGCGTAACCTCCCTGTCATGGCCCATTTCAACTTTCTGCCCCACCCGCCCCCGACATGTCCGTCCTCTGCCTCCTCCAGTGTCACAGCGAGTCGGAACACAGATTTGAAGAACAACACTTTATCTTCCACCTGGGCACCCTACAGCCCGGAGGACTCAACATTGAGCTGTCCAATTTCAAATAACCTTCCCACACACCCCTCCGGCTCTGCTTCCAGCACCAGCTCCTCCTTTCCATTCCAGTCTCTGACCGTTGCTCCTAGCCACTAACCAGAATCATCCCTCCCATCGTCCAACCAGGTTGTACCTACTACCTATCACCACCATTCTGCTACCACGCCTCCCCTCTTTCTTGATCTGCAGCTCCCCCTACCCCCACATCCAGCCCTGAAGAAGGGTAATACCCTAAACATTGACTGCTCCTTTCCTCCAGATGCTGCCCGGCCTGCTGTCTTCATCCAGCCTCCTGTCTGTCTACCTTGGATTCAAGCATCTGCAGTTTTTTTGTCTCTTTATGAGGATATTGCCTGGATTGGAAATGTATTAGCACTAAGGAGAAGTTGGACAAACTCAGATTGCTTTTGCTAGAGCATCAGAGCTGAGGGGCAACTTGATAGACGTTTATGAAATTATGAGAGATATGCGTAGCCATTGTCTTTTTCTCAGAGTGGAAATGTCAAATACTAGGGGGCATTGGTTTGAGGTGGGTTGAGGGAAGTTTAAAGGGAATGTGCGAGTTAAGTTTTTTTACAAAGAAGATGGTCAGTGCCTGGAACAAGCTGCCAGGGAAGGTGGTATAAGCAGACACAATGGCAATGTTTAAGAAGCATTTGGACAGACAAACGAACAGGCAGAAAACAGAGAGATTTGGATCATGTATGGGCAGATGGGATTAGTTGAAAATGGCATCATGATCAGTGCAGATTCAGTGGGCTGTAGGGCCTGGTCCTGTGCTGTACTGTTCTATGTTCTATGCTTTTAAGATTCTAGGATGTAAACCATCAGATCTGGGACACCTGTCTAAATTTAGCCCCATTAGTTTGTCTAGGAATATTCTAGTGATGGTGATGGTACTTAATTCCTCTCCGTATTCTTTAGTATAAACGGGATGTTTGAAGTGTCTTCCACCATAAAAACTGCTGCAAAATATCCATTTAACTCTTCTGCCATTTCCTTCTTACTCATAACTTTCTCCCCAGATTCATTTTATGAGGGTGCTATGTTCGTTTTGACCTCACTCTTCCTTTTATATATTTAAAGAAGCTCTTATTGTCACTTTTTATATTCCTTGCTAGTTTGTCCTCATTGTTTATTTTCTCTTGCTTTATTATCTTTTTAATCCTCCTTTGCTTGATTCTGAATTTATCCCAGTCAATTTTTTACTTCCTTAGCTTTCTTGGTTAGCCTTGGTTGGTTTATCCTTCTCTTCGAGTCTTCTTCCTCACTGGGATGCATTTTTGCTGAATGTCATGAAACACCTTCTTGACTGGTTGCTTATCGTCACTCCTGCTAAACTGTCTAGTCTGCCGAGTTCACTAACTCTGCCCTCATTTCATTGTGATTCCCTTTATTTAAGTTAAATACAGTTGTTTCTGGCCAAGGTTTGTCACTCTTGCACTGAACATTATATGCAATGTTATGATCACTACTTCCCAGAGGATCTTTTACTCTGAAGTCATTTATTAAACCTGCTTCATTAGCTATGGCCAGATCCAAAATAGCCAGCTCCCTGGTTGGCTCTGTGATATAATGCTGTTAATGCACTCTATGAATTCTTTGGCATAGCTATCCTTTCCAATTTGATTATTCTTCACATTGTTTGGGTTAAAGTTACCCACAATTATTGCTTTTTTTTTAACTTGCTCCCAATATTGGTCAATTCACAGCCTTTCCTACAGAGTGGCTACTGTTTCGAGGCCTGTACGCTGCTCCCACCAATGTCTTCTTTCCTTTGCTGTTCTTTTCTTACCTCCACCCAAATTTAACAATGTGTTTTTAATACAGTGTATTTTCAATTTAATCTGTCTTTAATTTACAGCTTGTTATGAATCCAGTGTCCTATTAATTCAGCGAATTATTTTACCATTTGCTTTTTCAGACTGTATTTAAGTTTGGAATCAATTTACAGAGACTGGTTTGCCGATTGAACAGAAGAGACGTCGCTGTGGTCTCAGCCCTCCAGTTTGCGCATCTGTGACCTGTTGTAATGCATTGAGATGTGAACAGATACCAGTGCAACACCAGAAGAGTCAGAGATTACAGAGACAGTTGTTTATATTTCCAGTTCTATTCCAAACAATACAAAATGGAAGAGGATTCTGAAGTTGCTCATTGAGAACCTATCGTGCACCATTGCTGTGGAAAGTCAAGTCCTAGGGGCTTTTAGAGAGACACGTGCATTCACAAGGTGTTACCACGGGGGAAGGGGTTAATCTGCCGCAAACAGGAATGTTTTATGAAAAGATTTAACTCTGACTACAGCAGTGTTGGAAAGCTGGGACCTGATGGTACCGCGCGAAGAGTGCAGTACCGTAAGAGATGGACCAGCAAGCACAGCCTGAGCAGCAGGATATTATCAGCGAATATAACACCCATCCATTGAGTTCGTTTCCCGTCAGACTGCGTAGCGATTGAGCGAATCAGCGAATGTGCCATCCACCATGACGAAACCAGATAAAGTGACCCGATTGGAGTGTGCTCAGATTGGGAGAGTCGACAGCTGGTTAGCTGGGAAGAAGAGGTATCTATAGGCAAACTCCCTGAACAGCAAAGCACCCCACATCAATATCACTGACAAACGTGACAATAAAATGCTCTCCAATGGATAATGTAATTCAGGGAGAGCTGTGTACACTGACCAGTGTGACGCACAGGGAGAGTCGTGTACACTGACCAGTGCAACACACAGGGAGAGCCGTGTACGCTGACCAGTGCGACACACAGGGAGAGTCGTGTACACTGACCAGTGCAACACACAGGGAGAGCCGTGTACGCTGACCAGTGTGACACACAGGGAGAGCCGTGTACGCTGACCAGTGCGGCACACAGGGAGAGCCGTGTACACTGACCAATGGGACACACAGGGAGGGTCGTGTACACTGACTGGTGCGTCACACAGGGAGAGCCGTGTACACTGACCAGTGTGACACACGGAGAGCCGTGTACACTGACCGGTGCGTCACACAGGGAGAGCCTTGTACACTGACCAGTGTGACACAGGGAGAGCCGTGTACATTGACCAGTGTGACATACAGGGAGAGCAGTGTGTAATGACCAGTGCGTCACACAGAGAGAGCCATGTACACTGACCAGTGCATCACACAGGGGGAGCTGTGTACACCGACGAGTGTGACACACAGGGAGAGCCGTGTACACTGACCAGTGTGACACACAGGGAGAGCTGTGTATGCTGACCAGTGTGACACAGTGAGAGCCGTGAGTAATGGCCAGTCTGCTCCCTTTTTTATTTCCATTTGCTGGCCTGTTGCTCCTAAACATTCCACTGTACAAACCCATTGATTTTACTTTCCTCTGTTAACTGCTGCTCTCCTTTGTCCCTGCTCTCTCTTCCCTGCCACCTCTTGCTGCTGAATGAAACCTAAACCAATTTTGCTAAATCTCCTCAGTGGCCCTGAACCCTGTGTCCATAGTCCCATGTCCCTGGGTAAGTTTCCCTGTAGAAGCGTACAGTAACAGGCCCTCGAGCAAGTATCTGGGAGGCCTGTACCTTCTTGGTGTGTTTACAGAAGGTGAAGTGTTGCCAGCTCCAGGAAGCTGCATTGTGTTTCCTTTTCTCAAATGATTTCAAAACGCAGTGACCCAGGGTGCAATGTAAAGAAGCAGAAGGCAGGGGAGGGATATCAATTTGTCCTGGGTGAGTGCAGGCCAGTTACTGTAGATGGTGTATGGAGCACTGTGCAGACTGAGAGAAAGAGAGAGAGAGAGAGAGAGAGAGAGAGAAACCAACCCAGAGGAATCCGAAACATCCAGAGGGGGAGCCGTGCTGAAACATTCCAGCTGCATCTAAATGAAAGGATGTTGGGAACGTCTTCAGTCCGTCCAGGGGTGTTGGAGGTCATTTCATCAGCAAGTCTTTGGACAGGGGCCTGGCGAGTCTCGGTGTGAATTCAAAAGGGGGCAGGTTGTTCTTGTTGTCAGTCTTCAGTGGAACGGGTCTCTAACTGTGAGGAATCATTCTCTGATCACCAGCGCTCACCACCCTCCAGTTCAGACTGCAGCTAGATTCCAAGCAAGCTCATTGTAAAGGCAGGGAGTGGCTGCCTCTCCACATCATTGCTTTGAAGTCGGAGGGTCGCACCTTCATCTCAACAAATGGAATGGACAGCTCGTGACCTCTCCAGCTGAACCAGTTTATACCCTGGAAAGGCAAGACGGCAAAATCAGATCGGGGAAACAAAGCAATGCCATGCTCCAATATCGATCTGCTCATGTTAAACAGTACAGCACAGAATTATTTGGCCATTACAGCACGGAGGGAGTCCATTCATTCCATCTAGTCCATATTATCTCCCAATAGAGCAATCCAGTCAGTCTCATTGCCCACACTCTCCCCGTTACTCTGCAAGAATGTTTCCCTCAAGTGTCCATCCACTCTGCTTTTCAAATCATTCATCGTCTCCTCCTCCAGGACCCACCCCTGTTCTTCCTCACGTTCGTAGAAACATAACATTATGGAAACAGGCTACTCAGAGTCTGCACTGACCCTCCAAACAGCATCCCGCCAGGACCCAGCCACCCTATCCCCATAATCCCACATTCCCCATGGCCAATCCACCCTAACCTGCACATCTTCGGACTGTGGGATGAAACCGGAGCACCCGGAGGAAACCTATGCGGGGAGAATGTGCAAACTCCACACAGACAGTCGCCCGAAGGTGGAATTTAACTGAGGTCCCTCGTGTTATGAGGCAGCAGTGCTAAGCACCGAGCCACCTTGCCATCCCATTCAAAGAACAAAGAAAATTACAGCACAGGAACAGGCCCTTCGGCCCTCCAAGCATGCGCCGATTGAGATCCTCTGTCTAAACCTGTCATCTATTTTCTAAGGGTCTGTATCCCTTTGCTCCCTGTCCATCCATGTACCTGTCCAGATACATCTTAAAAGACACTAACGTGTCTGCGTCTACCACCTCCGCTGGCAACGTGTTCCAGGCACCCACCACCCTCTGCGTAAAGAACTTTCCACACATATCTCCCGTAAACTTTCCTCCTCTCACTTTGAACTCATGACCCCTGGTAATTGAGTCCCCCACTCTGGGAAAAAGCTTCTTGCTATCCACCTTGTCTATATCCCTCATGATTTTGTAGACCTCAATCAGGTCCCCCCTCAACCTCCATCTTTCTAATGAAAATAATCCTAGTCTACTCAATGTTTCTTCATAGCTAGCGCCCTCCATACCAGGCAACATCCTGGTGAACCTCTTCTGCACTCTCTCCAAAGCATCCACATCCTTTTGGTAATGTGGCGACCACCCCCACATCTCCCAGCCAAAACCTACCCTCTGTACCATCAGTCAATGGGACCAGCTCAAGGGCAGCTGATGCATGGGAACACCACCCTCTGCAAGTTCCTCTCCAAGCCATTCACCATTCTGACTCGGAAATATAGTGCGGTTCCTTCAGTGTCGCTGGTTCGGAATCCTGGAATTCCTTCCCCGCAAGGGTATCATGGGTCTGCCTACAGACTGCATGGACTGCAGAGGTTTAAGAAGGTAGCTCACCACCACCTTCTCAAGGGCAGTTAGGGATGGACAATAAATACTGGACCAGCCAGCAACACCCATGTCCCATCAGAGACAGTCTGTAGAGAGGAGACCATTTGACATTGGCAGGTTGTGCATGTTCCATGCAACCTGTCACCTTGGGAACACCGTCTTCACTGCTCACCTGACTGTGGCGATTCTCCCCATATTTTCCATTGAGATTAGCGCGGTGACAGTTTTTATACCACCAGGCTCCCTTGTAAGACAAGGCACAGTTTGTGATCGCAACATCGTTGTCCCGGTCCTTGGTGGAGAATGGGCGTCCCTGGTGATAGGAGAGGGAGTCCCCTGTGGATATAGAGATGTACAGTCACTTACAGAACAGAATGTGATCATTCAGCTTTCTCCTCACACCTTTGCACATAATTCCTTTTCACCTAAAATCGAAAGGATCCTGGGTAATTCCAGACAGAGGATGTGAAAAAATTGTGGCTGGGAGAACTGCTCCTTTTTTTGCAGTATTTTCAGTGTTGGAGCTGACTTCCTTGAATTCTAGGAGTAATTACTGTTTTATAAGCTGTTGCATTGTTTTGGAACTTTGAATAAAAAAGATCAAAACAACAGGACATTTTGAAAAGAAAAAGGAGGAAGGGAGAGAGTTTGGATATCATGCAGGATGTGAAAAAACAGAGAAGTTAACCTGCACAGCTACATGACCAGGCAGTGAACCTGCACAGCTAACCGCCTCTGCTGTTTAGTTTCAAGTCTCTCTGGATATGGGAGTTCCGTCTAAGAAAAATAAACAAACAGTGAAATTCACAGCTGACCTTGGAGAACCCTGTGTGGGGAGCTTGCAGCAGGGGAACAGCTAAGTTGTTTTTCTTAAAGTTGTAACCTTACTTTTTTTTTGTTAATCTACAGTAGTGAGTAGAGTGGGTTTTTTTAGATTTTATGTTTTATTGAGATCTCTTAACAATGATATGTTTTATACTTGATATGTTTAATCTCTTGACAAACTTTAAAAATATAAAACATAGATACTATGTTATCCTGGATCAGCGTTTTTGGAGCAGTAAGATTGTGCTATTTTCTGGGTCTGTAGATTGTTGAGGTGCAAAAATGGCCTTTAATAGAGTGATATGCTTTTTCTGTTGGATGTGGGAGATTAGGTAGAGTTTCCATGTTACTGCTGATTACGTCCGTAGGAAATGTGTTTGGTTGCGAATCTGATCGGATTGCGTGGATTGGTTGGAGCAACAGTTAGAGGCAATGAGGAATTTATGGGAGCTAGGGGATGTGATGGATGGCAGTTTCTGGAAGGTAGAATAAAACCACAGATACAGTCAGGTAGATGGGTTACCTCCAGGAAATGTGGGAGAGGGAGGCAGATAGTGCAGGAGTCTCCTCTGACTATCCCATCTCAAATAGGTATGCTGTTTTGGAAAATGTAGGGGTTGAGGGACTCTCAGAGGAATGTAACACTGAGAGTCAGGTTTCTAGTACTGAGACTCGCTCCAATGCAACGAGGCATATGTCAGGGCCCAAGCAATCGATTGCAATAGGGGACTCTCTAGTCAGAAGCACAGACAGACATTTCTGCGGTTGACAGCGAGACACCAGAATGGCGTGTTGCCTCCCTGGTGCCAGGATTAAGGATATTTCAGAGAAGGTGCAGAATATTCTCAAAGGGGAGAGGGACTAGCAGGAGGTCGTTGTACACATTGCAACTAATGACACAGGACGAGGTGCTGAGGAGAGAATATAGGAATTTAGGCAGGAAGCTAAAGAGTAGGCCCTCAAGGGTAGTAATATCTGGATTACTCTCGGTGCCACGAGCTGGTGAAAGTAAGAAGAGGAAGATAGAGCAGATGGCTGAGGCTGAGGAGCTGGTGTATGAGAGAAAGATTCACATTTTTGGATCATTAGAATCTCTTCTGGGGTAGAAGTGATCCTGCATAAGACGGATGGATTGCACCTGAATTGGAAGGGGACTAATACACTGGCAGGGAGATTTGCTCGAGCTGCTCGGGAGGATTTAAGAGGGTTGGTGTTGGGGGGGAGCCCAGGTAGATTGTAAGAAAACAGCATTAGTCTGAGACTGGTGCAGTTGGGAAAAGGAGCAAGTCAAACCATCACAGCAGGCAGGAATGAAGAAGAGAACTAGGTAGGACTGATAAATTAAACTGCATTCATTTCAATGCGAGAGGCTGACATGGGACTGGGATACTGATGAAGGGTTTAGGCCCGAAACGTCAAGTTTTCCTGCTCCTATGATGCTGCTTGACCTGCTGTGTTCATCCAGCCCCATGCTTGTTATCTCGGATTCTCCAGCATCTGCAGTACCTTTTATCTCTGGGACTGGGATACCATCACTATTACAGAGACGTGGCTCAGGGATGGACAGGACTAGCAGCTTAATGCTTCAGGGTTTGGATGCTATAGGAAGGATAGAAATGTGGGCAAGGGGGAGGGGGAGTGGTACCTTGATGAGGGATAACATTACGGCTGTACTTAGGAAGGATATTCCTGGGAATACGTCCAGGCAAGTTATTTGGGTGGGACTGAGGAATAAGAAAAGAATGATCACCTTATTGGAAGTGTACGATAGAACTTCTGCCCCCAACCCACCCAATTGTCAGCAGGAAATTCAGAAACAAATTTGTAAGGAGACCTCAGTTATCTGTAAGAGTTAATAGCGTGGTAATGGTAGGAGATTTTAACTTTCCAAACATAGACTGGGACTGCCATAGCGTTAAGGGCTTGGATGGAAAGAAAATTGTTCAGTATACAAGAAAATTTTCTGATTCAGTTTATGGATGTACCTACTAGAGAAGGTGCAAAACTTGATCTACTCTTGGGAAATAAGGCAGGGCAGGTGACTGAGGTGTCAGTGGGGGAGCACTTTGGGGGCAGTTGCCCATAATTCTATTGGTTTTGAAATCGTGATGCAAAAGGTTAGACTGAATCCAAAAGTTAAAGTTCTAAATTAGAGGAAGGCCTATTTTGATGTTATTAGACAAGAACTTTCAAAAGTTGATTGGGGCCGGATATTAACAGGTAAAGGGACGGCTGGAAAATGGGAAGCCTTCAACAATGAGATAACAAGAGTCCAGAGACAGTACGTTCCTGTTCAAGTGAAGGACAAGCTGGTAGGTGTAGGGAATGCTGGATGACTAGAGAACTTAAGGTTTTGGTCAAGAATAAGAAGGAAGAATATGTCAGGTGCAAACAGCAGGAATTGAGTGAATCCCTGGAAGTGTATAAAGCCAGTAGGAGTACACTTAAGAGGGAAATCAGGAGGGCAAAACAGGGACATGAGATAGCCTTGGCAAATAGGGTTACGGAGAATCCAAAGGGATTCTACAAATACATTAAGGACAAAAGGATAACGAGGGAGAGAATAGGACCCTTTAAAGATCAGCAAGGCCGCCTATGTGCGGAACTGCAGGACATGGGGGTGATACTAAATGAGTATTTTGCATCAGTGTTTATTGTGGAGGAGGATATGGAAGATAGAGAACTTGGGGAAATAAATAGCAACACCTTACATCTGTTTATTCTTATATCTATTATTCTTGGCCCTTCCTCCAATGGGAGCAGTTTCTCCCCAACTTCTCTGTTTTGTCTGTTCCTGATTTTCACTCAAATCTCACTCTCAGCCTTCTTCTCTCCAACGAAAGCACTCCCAACTTCTTACTCTGTCCTCATCACTGAAGTTTCTCATTCCTGGAACTATTCTGATAAATCGCTTCTGCATTCTCTCCAATACATTCACATCCTTCCTATAATGTGGCGCCCACAACTGTGCATTTATGCTCCAGTTGAGGCCTGATTAGTGTTTTTGTACAATGTCAGCATCACCTCCCTGTTCTTGTCCCTTTGCTCCTGCAACCCTTTTAAAATCATACACCCACTTAATATTGTCGTTCAATGTTTTTCCAACCAAAATCAACCACTTTACACTTCTCTGCATTGAATTATTTCAGTAATGTGTCCACCCATTGCACCAAGCTGTTTGTATCATCGTGCAGTTTAATTATTTGAAAGATATCCTGCGTGACAAGCTTGTACTATAACAACTGATGTGCAAAATGGATTTTTTAAAAATCAAAATAATTATTATCTCCCCAGCCTAGAACCTATCTGATGTCCTTAGGGAGATCTGGTCCTTACCCGGTCTGGTGTATACATGACTCCAGTTGCACAGCAATAGGATTGGCTCTTTATTACCCCCCAAAATGGCTTAGAAAGGTACTTGGTTCACGGACAATTAGGAATGGGCAACAAGTGTCTGTCACTCTCACATTCCATGAAAGAATCAAGAAAAAGAAGTTCTGACTTACTGCTTCCATCTGACTTTGAATCGCCTGTTTAGTTATTTAATAAATTTTATTGTTTTGTTCACAGAATCTTCTATATCACAGACTTGAGAACCTGACTCTGGAGGTGTACGTTACTAAGAAGGTTCTATTGGAACCTTATAGTATTCAATAACATTACAATCTGGCTTTAACTCACTAAAAAGCCATCCGAATGAGGATAATAATCTCGGCTGGCTCCTTTCCCTTGGGAAAGTATTCGACCAGCCTTTCAGACCTGTTTAAGCATCTCTAGGATCTGCCTTTCTCTACCTGAAGTTGAGTGGAATCATCCGAGGGCGATTCCTGACTGGGATTTTCCCAAAAAGAGGCTAGGATTACAATAGACCACAGTTTATTAATAAATATCAGCTCTTCCCTATTTTCATAGTTCCACCATCATTGGCTTGTCTGCAGATCATCTAAATATTACAATCCTCCAGCTCTAACTATTTAGAACATAGAACATAGAACATTACAGCTCAGTACAGGCCCTTAGGCCCTCGATGTTGCACCGACCTGTGAAACCAATCTGAAGCCCATCTAACCTTCACTATTCCATTATCATCCATATGTTTATCCAAGGGCCATTTAAATGCCCTTAAACTTGGCGAGTCTACTACTGTTGCAGGCAGGGCATTCCACGCCCTTACTACTCTCTGAGTAAAGAACCTATCTCTGACATCTGTCCTGTATCTATCACCCCTCAATTTAAAGCTATGTCCCCTCGTGCTGGCCATCACTATCCGAGGAAAAAGGCTCTCACTGTCCACCCTATCTAATCCTCTGATCATCTTGTATGTCTCTATTAAGTCACCTCTTAACCTTCTTCTCTCTAACGAAAACAGCCTCAAGTCCCTCAGCCTTTCCTCATAAGACCTTTCCTCCATACCAGGCAACATCCTGGTAAATCTCCTCTGCACCCTTTCCAATGCTTCCACATCCTTCCTATAATGCGGCGACCAGAACTGTACGCAATACTCCAATTGCGGCCGCACCAGAGTTTTGTAGAGCTGCAACATGACTTCATGGCTCCGAAACTCAATCCCTCTACCAATAAAACCTAACACACCGTACGCCTTCTTAACAACCCTATCAACCTGGGTGGCAACTTTCAGGGATCTATGCACATGGACACCGAGATCTCTCTGCTCGTCCACGCTACCAAGAATCTTACCATTAGCCCAGTACTCTGTATTCCTGTTACTCCTTCCAAAGTAAATCACCTCACACTTTTCCGCATTAAACTCCATTTGCCATCTCTGAGCCCAGCTCTGCAGCTTATCTCTGTCCCTCTGTAACCTGCAACATTCTTCCGCACTATTCACAACTCCACCGACTTTAGTGTCATCCGCAAATTTACTAACCCATCCTTCTATGCCCTCATCCAGGTCATTTATAAAAATGACAAACAGCAGTGGCCCCAAAACAGATCCTTGCGGTACACCACTAGTAACTGAACTCCAGGATGAACATTTCCCATCAACCAGCCCCCCTCTGTCTTCTTCCAGCTAGCCAACTTCTGATCCAAACTGCTAAATCACCCTCAATCCCATGCCTCCGAATTTTCTGCAATAGCCTACCGTGGGGAAATTTATCAAACGCTTTACTGAAATCCATATACACCACATCAACCGTTTTACCCTCATCCACCTGTTTAGTCACCTTCTCAAAGAACTCAATAAGGATTGTGAGGCACGACCTACCCTTCTTCACAAAACCGTGTTGACTATCCCTAATTAAATTATTCCTTTCTAGATGATTATAAATCCTATCTCTTATAATCCTTTCCAACACTTTACCCACAACCGAAGTAAGGCTCACTGGTCTATAATTACCAGGGTTGTCTCTACTCCCCTTCTTGAACAAGGGGACAACATTTGCTATCCTCCAGTCTTCTGGCACTATTCCTGTAGACAATGACGACATAAAGATCAAGGCCAAAGGCTCTGCAATCTCTTCCCTAGCTTCCCAGAGAATCCTAGGATAGATCCCATCTGGCCCAGGGGACTTATCTATTTTCACACTTTCCAGAATTGCTAACACCTTCTCCTTATGAACCTCAATCCTGTCTAGTCTAATAGCCTATATCTCAGTATTCTCCTCGATAACACTGTCTTTTTCCTTTGTGAATACGGACGAAAAATAATCATTTAGCGCCTCTCCTATCTCTTCGGACTCCATGCACAACTTCCCACTACTGTCCTTGACTGGCCCTAATCTTACTCTAGTCATTCTTTTATTCCTGACATACCTATAGAAAGCTTTAGGGTTTTCCTTGATCCTCCCTGCCAAAGACTTTTCATGTCCCCTCCTGGTTCTTCTTAGCTCTCTCTTTAGGTCCTTCCTGGCTACCTTGTCACTCTCAAGCGCCCTAACTGAGCCTTCACGCCTCATCTTTACATAAGCATCCTCCCAGGAACTTGACTGCGCGACCCCAGTAAATGGTAACAACATGTACCCAAATATATACACACATACGCGCACACGCACACACGCGCACACGCACACACACACATACGTGCGTGACAAAATGTAGATAAGTTGACACAAATACATTTGTGGAAAAATATAGAATCACAGATTGTTACAGTGCAGTCGTAGGCCATTCAGCCCATAGTACCTGCATTGGTCTTATTATTTACCCTGCCTCTATGACCTTGTGCCAATCTACTGTCTTTCCCCCCAGATCCCTGCAAACTATTTCAATCCAAAGAACTGGGTTATATCCACCCATAACGGTTGGTGGTGGAGGGTTTTCGGACTTGGGGTGGGGTGAGGGGTCCTGTGACCAGCGCTGTGCCTCAGGGATCGGTGCTGGGTCCACTGCTTTTTGTCATTTACATAAATAACTTGGATGTGAACATAGAAGGTATGGCTAGTAAGTTTGCAGTTGACACCAAAATAGGTGGTTTGGCGGACAGAGAAGAAGGTTACATCAGAGTACAAGGGGATAATGATCAGATGGACCAATGGGCCAAGGGGTGGTAGATGGAGTTTAATTCAGATAAATGTGGGATGTAGCATTTTGATAAGGCAAATCAGGGCAGGACTTAATGGTAAGGTCCTGGGATTGTTGCTGAACAAAGACACCTTGAGGTGCAGGTTCATGTTTCCTTGAAAGTGGAGTTGTGGGTAGACAGGGTGGTGAAGAGGACATTTGGAATGCTTGCCTTTATTGGTCAGTGCATTGAGTATAGGAGTTGAGAGGTCATGTTGTGTTTGTACAGATCATTCATGAGGCTACTTTAGGATTACTGTGTTCATTTCTGGTCTCCCTGCTATCGGAAAGATATTATGAAACTTGAAAGGGTTCAGAAAAGATTTACAAGGATGTTGTTGGGATTGGAAGGTTTGAGGGAGAGGGAGAGGCTGAAGAGGCTGGGGCTATTTTCCACGGAGTGTTGGAGGGTGAGGAGTGATCTTGTCGAGGTTTATAAAATCCTGAGGAGCATGGATAGGATGAATAGCTAAGGTCTTTTTTCCCAGGGTTAGGGGAGTCCAAAACTAGATGGCATAGGTTTAAGATGAGAAAGGGAAGATTTAAAAGGGACCTAAGGGGCAACTTTCTCATGCAGAAGAGGTGGTGGAGGTTGGTACAATTACAAGATTTAAAAGGCATCTGGTTGGGTATATGAATAGGAAACATTCAGAGGGATATGGAACAATTGCTGGCAAACAGTACTAGAATAATTTAGGATATCCGGTCACATGTGGACCGAAAGGTCTGTTTCCTTGCAATGGTTCTATGACTCTATCCAATGCCCTCTTGAATCCCCCCATTAAACCTACCTCTACCACATCTCCAGGCACCACATGGCCTAACTTCTCACTGAGTAAAAATATTTTTCTCACATCACCCTTGCTTCATTTGCACATCATTTTACATCTATGTCTTTTCATTCTTGTTCCTTTTATAAGCCAGAACAGCTTCTCCCTGTCTACTCTATCCAGCCGTTCATGATTTTGAAAACCTCTATCAAATCTCGCTGTCAGCTGCCTTCTCTTCAGGGGGAACAGTCCCAACTTCTTCATTCCATCCTCATCACTGAAGTTTCTCATTCCTGGAACTATTCTTGTAAATCACTTCTGGACTCGCTCCACATCCCTTTCATATAATGTGGCGCCCACATCTGTACACAACACTCCAGCTGAGGTCTAACAAGCGTCTCGTACCAGTTCAATGTCACTTCCCTGCTCTTGGACTCTATGTCCCTATTAATGAAGATTATTACACATAAAATGCGGGTAAATGGGTAACACAGGATGGGGAGTGTGATCTGGATGGCATGCTCTTCAGAGAGTTGGCGCAGACCTGATGGGCTGAATGGCTTCTGTCTGCACTGTCAGGATTCTGATTTTAGCAATGTTGACACATTGATGTCTGGAGATAATGGCTGTTCTTCATTTCACAACTGATCAGCTGGACCTACCTCTTGTGTTATTCTTTCTTTTAAGTTCCTTGTGTTTTGTCCGTCTTTTCACTCATATACAGAGAAGGGAGGGGTGGATCCTATCTGCGTGCAGACTCGGAATGTTCCTCTCCCTGTCACCTCGGCATCTTTTTAATGCTCAGCAGCCCAGCCAGCCAATTCAATCATTCTTCATTCAAAAGCTTCTCAGTGCTGCTCAAACTCTCCTCTCACTGTTTTAACAAAGCAACGCTGTCTGGCACGGCCTGAAATACATAGACTGGATTTTCCAGTTGCAAATCTCTCCTGGTATTTCGGCTAAAGCAGTCCAACTCCCATTTTAGTTTCTAGCCAGTTTACATCTTCGTTACTCTCCATTTCACTGCTGGTGTTCGATAAGGTGTTTGCCAAAACTCGCTTCCAAGGCCATGTTTCCTGTCTCAGAGACGGCCAACGACTCGGACTCACTCCGCATGGATTTCAACACAACCCTTTGTGTTTCGAATCCGTCCAGGATTATAAATATCTCTGGGACATACAACGTTCCTCAGATTGCTGCTCTCGTCGGATCGTGATCCACGATCAACGCCATGAGCTGGCATATGTACATACTCGACCCCATCCTGCAGCAGCATCGATTCACCCTCTCTCAAAGCTGTACCGGTCCCCAGTTTCACTTCATCCTTTGCCTCATCCATCACCTCAACAAAAGACTTTTTCTCTTTCTTTCAGACATCAAAGTGCGCAAGCTGCTGCAATTTATGGAGTCCAACATCCGTCCTGCGGACAGTCCCTTAGCACCAACCCCTTCCCAGCCCTCAGATGCCACCACTTTGTGTCCCCGAGGCCGCTCCCCTCAACTCCAGCTCTTGCTGTGTTTTTACCATTACTCCTGACCTTTTCCTCTCTGAGGCTGAACATACTCTCTTCAGCAAAGGACTCAGCCTTACACCCCCTTGCACACTTACACCCCCTTACTCTTGTGAACTAACCAGAGCTTTATAAATGTTCAACATAACTGCCCTGCTACTTTGCTCAATGTGTCCATGTATGAAGCCTGAGATCCTCTACAGACACATAAATTCTCAGGTTGCTATACCCAGGACTGTCGCTGAACTCATTATGTCCAGAGTTCTTACCCCCACTGCCTCCAACCTTAAGGGCTTCCAATCCCAGACAGCCTGCTTCTACCTCCTTCCCAAAATCCACAAACCAGGATCAGGCTGTTCCTGCCCCACTGAGTTCATTCCCTCCGACCTTGACTCCATTCTCTCCCCACTCGTCCAGATCCTGCCCACCTACATCCGCAATTCCTCCTCCACTTCCCTGGCCCTAACTGCCTCCTGCTCACTGTGGATGTCCAATCCCTCTGTACCTCCATCCCCCACCAGAACGGTCTGAGAGCTCATGGCTTCTTCCTTGACTTGAGGCCTGAACACTCCCTGTCCACCACTGCTCTCCTCTGCCTGGCTGAACTTATTCTCCCACCGCACAATTTCTCCTTCAATTCATCTCAGTTCTGCAAATCAAAAGGAATGGCTATGGGCACCCGCATGGGTCCCAGATACGCCTGCCTCTTTATGGGATATGTAGAACAATCCTTGTTCCAGTCCTATACTGGCCCTCCTCCCACAATTCATTTCTCGATACGTCAATGACTGCTTTAGTGCCACTTCATGCTCCTGCCAGGACCTTGAAAAAATAAAATAATTTTGCCTCCAATTTCCACCCCTCTGTAACTTTCACATTATCCGTTTTCGATACTTCCCTTCCTTTCTGTGACCTCTCTGTCTCGTTTCGGGGAATGAACTGTTCACTGCCATTCACTACAAAGCCACTGACTCCCACAGCTACCTTCACTACAGCTCGTCACAGCCCACATCCTGCAAGGACTCCATCCCATTCTCCTAGTTCCTTCGCCTACATCCCATCTGTTTGGATGATGCCACCTTCTAAAACAGTGTTGCTGACATGGCTTGCTTTTTCCATAACCGTGGTTTCCCACCCACTGTGGGTGACAGGATCCTCAACCACATCCGACCGTTCACCTGTGTTTCCATCCTTGCCCCTTCCCGTTATTCACAGCAGCGTGATCAGGTCCCGCTTCTCCTCACTTTTCATCCCACCCGCCTCCGCATTCAAAAGGATCATTCTCCACCATTTCAGACAACTCCAGCAGAACGCCACCACCAAACACATATTCCCCTCACTCTCCCTGTCTGCATTTCACGGGATCATTCCCTCTGGGACACCCTAGTTCATTCCATAACCACCAACACCAATCCCAGTTCCCACAGCACCTTCCTATGTAACCACAGAAGGTGCAACACCTGCCCATTCTCCCCCTCCCTGCTCACCATCCAAGGGCCTAAACAGTCTTTCCAGGTGAAGCAGCATTTCACCCGTACCTCCTCCAATCTCATGTGTTGTATTCTTTTAGCTTTACTTGTTACATTCTCTGTCAGCATGTCCTCTCACCCCTTCCCCCATCCCAGTGGGACTGTCTGTCCTTTCCAGTCTGGCAGGTAGACACACCATTGTTCTGTCATTCTCACACCCCGATCACTTAATCTGAACTATCAACATCTTTTCTCCACCAGCACCCTACACCCACCAAACCCACCCCCATCCCAACTATAGCATAAATGCTGCCCCCTCCATACTTCACTTCAGTTCTGATGAAGAGTCATCTAGACTCGAAATGTTAGCTTGCTGTCTCCCCATGGATGCTGTCTGGCCCGTCGTGATCTCCAGCATTTGTTGTTTTCAGTACAGATTCCAGCATCTGCAGTAATTTGATACTTAGGCAGAAAAGATTTCGTCTCTTACCCAAACACAAAGTGTTCACTCTAACTACAGAACCTCCTGTAATGAGTCTCCAAGAGTTCAGAGATCAGTCTTGGTACATGGAAAACTGACTCATCGACTGTGGATCCAGGTCAGACCCCGGCAGTAAATTAGACAAAATTCCAAAACCCTCCTCCCATGGACTGAGGGTGGGTCATTCAATTGGGACTAGGACAAATGATAGGAAAATCTTATGTTAATAAAGCAGTTGAACTTCACTACTTTTAAACAGTCCAAAAGACTGTACAGATAAGAATGTACCTTTCAAATAAAGACATTGCTGTGATGTAAAAAGCCAAATAGTTAATTTGTACATAGCAAGATTTCACAAATATCTCTGTGATGATTACCACACTAAATACAAAGAACAAAGAAACTTACAGTTCGGCCCTCTAAGCCTGCACCAACATGCTGCCCGTCACAACTAAAACTCCCTACCCTTCCGGGGGCCGTATCCCTCTATTCCCATCCTATTCATATATTTGTCAAGAGGCCCTTTAAGAGTCACTATTGTATCTGCTTCCACCACCTCCCCCGGCAGCGAGTTCCAGGCACCCACCACCCTATGTGTGAAAAAACTTGCTTCGTATATCACCTTTAAACCTTGCCCCTTGCACCTTAAACCTGTGCCCCCTGGTAACTGACTCTTCCACCCTGGGAAAAAGCTTCTGACTATCTGAAAGTGTGGGCTCCTTCATCATCATCATAGAATCCCTACAGTGTGGAAACAGGCCCTTCGGCCCAACGAGTCCACCCCGACCCTCAGACCATCCCACCCAGACCCACCCCACCATAACCCACCTAATCAACACATCCCTGAACACTATGGGCAATTTAGCATGGCCAATCCACCTAGCCTGCACATCTTTGGACTGTGGGAGGAAACCGGTGCACCCAGAGGAAACCCACACAGACAGCGGGCTGTGAGGCATGAGTGCTAACCATTAAGCCACTGTGCCACCCCTATTCAGGACAGGGGAGCGGTGGGGTCTGTGCCCCCAGTGAGGGTCAGCACCTTCAGGAGTGGAGGGCAACAGGGTCAATACCCCCCAGTAAGGGTTGGATCTTTCAGGAGAGGAGGGGAGAGACGTGTTTCAGGAAGTAATGGATGTGCCCTCACTATGCTGACCAGCCTGAGAAGACCATCAATGGGTGAGATAAGGAGCTGCAGAAACATGAGGAGAAATGATTTGGACACAGTTGGAATGGGCTGATTGTGTTATTCCTGTGAAGTGATGTGAGATAAAATACAGGATGGAATTTCAGGAATTTCAGGGCCAGCTACACAGTGGGTTCAGTGTACGTTCAGGCACAGGGCAGATTTGGACAGCGAATGTTCATGTAGGCAGTGAGTACCAGGTCAATCTGGAGAAAGATTCTTTCTCACATCCTCTATTCCCCACTGTCTCCCAAACAAAACCTTCAATCTTGGTCCCCTAGTTCCTGTACCGTCAGCCAATGGGAGCAGCTTTCCTTGTCTCCCTTATCCAAACCCATTATAATCCTGTCCACCTCGATCAAATCTCCCCTCAATCTCCTTTGCTCCACGGAGAACAACCTCAACTTTTTCAACTGAACCCAGTCGCTAAAACTCCTCATCACTGAACCCATTCTGGTAAATCTCCCCTGCTGTCTCTCGAGGATCTCACATCCTTGCCCGCATGTGGGGACCACAACTAGAAGTATTGCTCTTGGGTGGGGTCTAATCAGAACTTTACAAAGGTTCTGCATCACTGTCCTTGATATTTCTGTTTATGAAGCTCAAGTTCCCACCATTTTGCAAAAAACTCTATCGATATGTCCTGTCAGACATTGATACAGTCCACCTGCTGCTTCTCTGCCCATTCTGCCAATACTTTTTGATTCACCTACAAAATCAGTCTGTACATGCCGTTACACTCCATACCGTCCAGGGTGTTGGAGCCCTGTGTTGAGTTTGGGTCTACTTACTGAAGGAGGGTTTTATTGGCATTGGAAACAGTTCAATGAAGATTCCCTTAGCTGATCCCTGGGATGAGGAGATTTGACTTATGAAAAAAAGATTGAAAGTTTGGGCCGTTACTCATTTCAGTTATGTTTCAATTAATATGAGTTCTCAATCTCGTAGAGGATTTGATGGTGTAGATACTGAGAAGACACTTTCCCTCATGGGGGAATCTAGAGCTTAGGGCTCATAGTTTCAAAGCAAGGGCTGGATTACTTCAGTGGGAGTTGGGAATGCAGAGCTGTGGAGGTAGGGTACATTCTAGGCTGTCACAGATAGGTTTTTAACTGACAAAGGAATGAAGGCTTATGAGACCGGACAGCAAAGACTATATCAATTCAGTCATACAGTACGGAAACAGACCCTTCGGCTCAACCTGTCATGCTGACCAGGTTCCCTAAGCGAAACTAAATTTGCCTACATTTGGCCCATATCCCTCTAAACCTTTTCTATCCATGTACCTGTCCAAATGTCTTTTAAATGTTGTAATTGAACTTGCGTCTATCATTTTCTCTGGCAGCTTGTTCAATAGATGCCCACCCTCTGTGTGAAAAAGTTGCCCCTCAGGTCCCTTTTAAAATTTACTCCCCTCACCCTAAACCTGTGCCCTCAAGTTTTGGACCCCCACTACCCTGGGGAAAAGACCTTGACTATTCACCTTATCTCTGCGCATCATAATTTTATAAAACTCTATAAGGTCTCCTGCCAGCCTCCTACGCTCCAGGGGAAATTAGCCTCAGCCTATCCAGCCTCTCCTTATACCTCAAACCCTCCTGTCTTGGTAACGTCCTTATAAATCTTTTTTGCACCCTTTCCAGTTTAGTAACATCTTTCCAATAGCAGGGCGATCAGAATTGTACACAGTACTCCAAATGTGTCCTTATTAGTCATGATCTTATTGAATGGGAGAGCAGGCATAAGTAAAATGGCCTACCCCTACCTTTCATAAAATGTGATGGAAATGTGAGTTCAAATCTCGCCCCCATCTACATCAATGGAACCGAGGTTGAGAGAGTGAAGAGCATCAATTTCCTCGGAGTGATGATAACCAACAACCTGTCCCGGACTTCCACTATAGATGTGACAGTGAAGAAGACACAAGAATGCCTCTTCTTCCTCAGGCAACTCAGGAAATTTGACTTGTCCATAAGGTCCCTCACCAACTTCTACAGATGCACATTTGAAGGCATACTGTCTGGGTGCATAATGGTCTGGTATGGCAACTGCTCTGCCCAGGACCGTAAGAAACTACAGAAGGTGGTGTGCACAGCTCAGACCATCACAGAAGCCAACCTCCCATCCATGGAGTCCATTACACGGCTTGCTGCTGCAGAAAGGCTGCCAACATCATCAAAGACCCATTGCACCCTGGTAATGATCTCCTACAACCTCTTGCGTCAGGTAGAAGATACAGAAGCCTGAACACATGCACGGACAGGTTCAGGAACAGCGTCTTCTTGACCATTATCAGACTGATGAATGGGCTGTCTAGCTTCAAACAAAGCTGATCTTGCTAACATTGATCTCGCCCAGTGCACACCTTGTGCAGGTTGGCATGGTGGCTCAGTGGTTAGCACTGCTGACTCACAGTGCCAGGGACCCGGATTTGATTCCATACTTGGGCGACTGTCTGTATGGAGTTTGCGTATTCTCCCCGTATCTGCGTGGGTTTCCGGCTTCCGGTGCTCCGGTTTCCTCCCAGTCCAAAGATGTGCAGGCTAGGTGGATTGGTCATACTAAATTGCCCAAAGAGTTCAGGTATGTATAGATTAGGTGGATCATGTGTGGATGGGTCAGTGTGGACTTGTTGGGCTGAAAGACATGTTTCTACACTGTAGGGATTCTATGATTCTATGAATGTAACCTGTATGCCTCTGTCTAAATCTTTTTGATCTGTACATCCTTTGCTCACTATGATCTGCCTGTACTGCTCATAAACAAAGCTATTCACTGTATATCAGTTCACGTGACAATCAATCAATCAATCAATCATTGTTGGAACCAAGGGAATTAAAATTGAATCCATAAATTTAGAATGAGAAGCTGGTCACAATGACAGTGACACTGAAACAATCAGATTGGTGTAAAAACTCATATGGTTCACTCTGATCCTTAGACAAAGAAATTTGTCGACTTGTTCTGATGGATTCATTAAAAGGTGAACAACAGGAGATCCACTGTGGGTCAACTGACACTACATTGACTGGTGTAGTTTAAAAAGGCAGCTCACAGCCACCTTCTTCAGGGTAATTAGGGATGGGTAATAAACCAGCCAGGTGATGAAGCAAACGCTGAAAACAAAAATGTTGACTTTGTGTAGGATCCATGACATTACCCAGCCATACATTCTCAACCACATCAGTGTGTTAGAGATCCTCACCAGCTGTCCCATTGTAATCTCCAATCCTCAGCTTGTACAGGTTCCGGGCATCACTCAAGTAAAATCGATCATAGGTTGCATAGACTGATTCACGGCCATCACGGAGATCGATTCGCAGCTCGTATCTGGTTTGGGCAGAGATCTTGTGAATGTTGTCCAACCCTAAATCCGTAGAATAACAAAAATCGACAAGTTATGGAGGGCAAAGGATGTTTGTGATTTCGGACAGTTACTCAGAATAACAATATATTTGGAGAGGGTCAGTCCACGTGTTAATTAGAGTAAAAGTGCATTTGGATTGCATGACTCAGAGTCACAGTGCGTTTGGATTGTGTTACTCAGGGTAACGGTGCATTTAGATTGTGCTACTCAGAGTAATAGCATGTTTGGATTGTGTTACTAAAACCAAATACGCCATCACTCTGAATAACAATCCAAACATGCTGTAACTCTAAGTCACACAAACTAAATACACCATTATAAGCACATAAGAACATAAGAACTAGGAGCAGGAGTAGGCCGTCCAGCCCTTTGAGCCTGCTCTGCCATTCAATAAGATCATGGCTGATCTTTTTGTGGACTCAGATCCACTTACCCGCGCTCTCACCATATCCCTTAATTCCTTTATTGTTCAAAAAAAACCTACCTTAGCTTTAAAAATGTTTACTGAAGTAGCGTCAACTACTTCACTGGGCAAGGAATTCCATAGATTAACAGCTCTCTGGATGAAGAAGTTCCTTCTCAATTCAGTCCTAAATCTGCTCCCTCTAATCTTGAGGCTATGCCCTCTTGTCCTAGCTTCACCTGCCAGTGGAAACATCCTCTCTACTTCTATCTTATCTATTCCCTTCATAATTTTATATGTTTCTAAAAGATCCCCCCTCAATCTTCTGAATTCCAATGAATATAATCCCAATCTATTCAGTCTCTCCTCATAAGCCAACCCCCTCAACTCCGGAATCAACCTCGTGAACCTCCTCTGCACCCCCTCCAGTGCCAGTACATCCTTTCTCAAATAAGGAGACCAAAACTGCACACAGTACTCCACGTGTGGCCTCACCAGCACCTTGTACAGCTGCAACATAACCTCCCTGCTTTAAACTCAATCCCTTTAGCAATGAAGGACAAAATTCCATTTGCCTTCCTAATTACTTGTTGTACCTGCAGACCAACATTCTGTGATTCATGCACAAGGACACCCAGTTCCCTCTGCATACTAGCATGCTGCAACTTTTTACCATTCAAGTAATAATCGTTTTTACTATTACTCCTACCAAAATGTATGACTTCACATTTATTTACATTGTATTCCAGCTGCCAGACCTTTGCCTACTCACTCAATGTATCTATGTTCCTCTGCAAGGTTTCACAGTCCTTTGCACACTTTGCTCTGCCACTCATCTTAGTGTCATCTGCAAATTTTGACACCCTACACGTGGTCCCCAACTCCAAATCATCAATATAAATTGTAAATAATTGCGGTCCCAACACTGATCCCTGAGGCACACCACTAGTCACTGCTTGCCAGCCTGCCAGAATAGCACTCATTTATCCCCACTCTCCGCTTCCTGTTAGTCAACCAATCCTCTATCCATGCTAATACTTTACCCCTAACGCCTTGAATCCTTATCTTATGCAGCAGCCTCTTGTGCGGCACTTTGTCGATTGTGTTGCTCAGTAAAGAATGTTACACAGAGTATAACAGTATGTTTGAGAGTATAACACACAGTAAAAGTGTTTTCAAGAGTAAACTTGTTTCTCAGAGTAATAGATTGTTTGGACAATGTTACTCAGATTAACAGTGTGTTTAAAGAATGTTACTGAGAGTAACAAGCAGGTTTATATTGTGTTACTTAGGGTAACAGTGAGTTTGAGAATATTACACAGGGAATAAGTGTGTTTGGAGAGTGTTACTCAGAGTAACCACGTGTTTCTCAGAGTAACTGTGTTTGCAGAGTGTTATCAGAGTAAAAGCGTGTTTGGGAAGTTTTACATGGGTAACAGAAAGATTGAGGAATGTTACACAGAATAACATTGTTTAAAAGTTATTACTCAGAATAACAGTATGTTTGAAAATATTGCATCGGGTATCAATGTGTTTGGAGAGTGTTATTCAGAGTATATTTTTTATTCATTCAAGAGATGTAGGCATCACTGGCTGTGCCAGTACTTAATACCCATCCCAGTGGCCCTGGTGAAGTTGGTGGTGAGCTGCCTTCTTGAACTGCTGCAGGCCATGTCCTGTAGGCAGACCCACAATGCCCTTAGGGAGGGAATTCCAGCATTTTGACCCAGTGACAGTGAAGGAACGGCGATATATTTCCAAGTCAGGATGGTGAATGGCTTGGAGAGGAACTTGCAGATGGTGGTGCTCCTGTGTATCTGCTGCCCTTGTCCTCCTTGGTGAAAGTGGTCATGAGTTTCATAGAAATTAATTTTTTCATAGAATCCCTACAGTGTGGAAACAGGTGCTTCGGCCCAGCAAGTCCACACCGACCCTGGAAGCATCCCACCCAGATCCATCCCCCTATGAACCCACCTAATCTACACATCCCTGAACACTACTGGACAATTTAGCATAGCCAATCCACCCAGCCTGCACATCTTTGGACTGTGGGAGGAAACTGGAGCACCTGGATGAAACCCACGCAGACACGGGGAGAATGTGCAAACTCCACACAGAGTCCTCCCAAGGGTGGAATCGAACACAGGTCCCTGGCGCTGTGAGGCAGCAGTGCTAACCACTGTGCCATTCATAAGGTGCTTTTGGTGAATGTCTGCAATACTTCTTGTAGATGATACCTATGTTTGCTCTAAGTTGTCCAGGCACTCTGCAGACCTTTGAAGTCCACGTGTAAAAAGTGCCTAGAGAAACTAGATTTGAATGAGTCAATTGGCCTGCACAGATCCTCGGATCTGTTCAAGAACTAACAGGGGAACAGATTATATTGGAACATGTAATATATAATGAGAGGACACAGATTAATGACCTAATTGTAAAGGATCCCCTAGGTAAGATTGATCATAATGTCATAACAGAATTTCATAATCAATTTGAAAGTGAGAAATGTGGGTCTATAGCTAGTGTCTTAACTAAAAAAAAATTACAAGGGTATGAAGACAGTTGACTGCAGAGAACTGGGAAAATAGGTCAAAATTTTATGTGATGGGGAAGTAGTGTCAGCCGTTTAAGGAGATATTACACCAGGCTCAACAAAGATATTTTCCATTGAGGATCAAACAGGAAGAATGACCTTCCAAGGCTGACTAGGGAAGTCAAGGATGGTTTGAATTTCAAATGAAAAGGCTCACATTTCTGAAAAAAAAGAATAGTGGTAGGCCAGAAGATTAGGAAAGTTTTAGAAATAAATACAGGACGATTAAAATAACAACAATCAAGCTCTTGGTTTTGAGGTGATATGTTAGATAGAGCTGGCCAACCCAAAGGTTGGGGTAAAGGGGTCATTTTCAACTTGAAAAATTGTAACTGGCAGAGGAGCAGTGGTATAGATAGATTTCAACGTGAATGGGCAAAATTTGGCAGATGAAATATAATTTGGGAAAATGTGTGGTTGTTCACTGCATTAGGAAGAATAGTAAAACGGCAGATTGTTTAAAAGGAGAGAGGCAGCTGAATGCAGTGACACTGAGGTATGTGGATATCCCTGTACCTGAATCACAAAGTGCTACCACACATTGACAACAAGGAATTAGGAAGGCAAATGGAATGTTGACATTTGAGATGAAGGGGTTTGTCTTATGAGGGAAAGTTGAGCAGCTTGAGCTTAAACTCATTGGAGTTTGAAAGAATCAGAAGTGATTACATTGAAATATAAAAGATTCTGAGTGGGCTAGACAGAATGGATATTAAGAGGATACAGCCCCAGTTGGGGAATCTAGAACTGGGGGGCACAGTTTCAGAATAACAAGTCATCTATTTAAGACAAATACAAGGAAGAATTTCTTCTGTCAGAGGGTACTGGTATTTTGCCCTAAGAGTGCCATTGAAGTACATTAGAGTCCGAGTTATGGAGCATTTCTACACTGAGGGGATGAAGGACAATATGGATGCAGACAGGAAAGTTGAGTTAAGGCTGTGACCAGGTCAGTTAATGAATGGTGGAGTGGGCTCAAGAGGAGACACAGGTGGTTGACTCCTGCTCCTGTGGTTTAACATTCTCTGCAGAATGAGTGTGACACAGAGTCAGGAGATGGAGCTTGCTCCCTGGATTCTCGCGCCTTCTCTAACCCAATATCACCTTCCAAATTCCTGACACAATTGATGGATTTCCAGTAGCTAACCCTTGGAATAGCCGAGAATTTTCCAGAAATTAAAAGTGAATTTGGGAGGAAAATGACAGGCTGTGCATCCTCATTTCAAAGTGACAGTACTCATCCAACAGCAGTTTGGCACAATATGAATACAGCAATTTCTGTAGGCTACAGGACTCCGGGTAAAAAAGCCACCATTATTGATTTCGTCATGCATTGACCGAGAAGTGGTATAAGTGACATCTGAGAAAGTTGGAAGCCCAGACACTAAGTGATATTACATGAAAGACAGTCTAATCTCCCTAAAACTGCAGTTATTGTGTGATTTATCTTGAACTTATTTTATTTACCCAGCCAGAATTCATCCTCCAGATTTCCAAAGCCCATTCGATAATCTGCCCACTTCCGTGCAAAGTCTGTCAGTCCATTCTGCCGCCTCTGGAGCACCTGTATCAGGGAAAGACAGTGCATTAACTGTAGCCTCAATGTCACCAAGTTACCTTCATTTGCTCTCACACACAGCTGACTGCCTAAAATTTGGGAAGTTTCCAATACAGCATGGGAGGTATCTGATAATATGGGCCAGCTGAATGTAGAAACTCACCACCTGTAATAAGAAATGCCTGACTTTGTACTTAACCCCTGCTGTCCCTGTCCTGGGAGTGTTCAATGGGGACAGTATAGAGGCTGCTTTACCTTCTGTTTAAAACAGCAGAGAGAGCTTTACTTTCATTTTAGAAAAGTCGGAGAAGCTTTACTTAACCCCATGCTGTCTCTGACCCGAGAATGTTTGCTAGGGACAAGAGTAGTGGGAGCTTTACTCTGTATCTAACCCCGTGCCATCCCTGTCCTGGGATGTTTAATGGGGACAGCGTCGAGTGGGCTTTACACTGAGTCTAACCCATGCTGTCCCACAACTGTGTGTGTTTGATGGGGACAGTGCAGAGGGGGCATTTCTTTCACTTTAAAAGATTAGAGGAAGAATTACTCTGTATCTAACTCCATTCTGTACCTGTCCTGACAGTGTTGGATCCTTACGCTGAGTTTAAGAAGCAATTCCATGCCAAGCATAACTGACCTTCTGGAGGATTTAAAATTAACCTGATGGTTTTCCTTGTTCTAAGCTGTGAAGCAGTGCCTGGGTTTCAATTATCACTGCAATGCACACAGGATCATTGCCCTGACTGGTTTGTACTTGAGTACGGAGAATGGTTGCCATTTAGTTTACCAGCATGTGCTTGGCCTTCAGGATTAATCCTGCCTGGAGTGCCCTCTGAACATTGCTACATATTTCCCCCAAGCTGAAGTATCCTTTATTCCCCTTCTACCCCTGTGGGTGTTGAGTCCCAGGCTTGTGGACATTTCAAACACCAGCACCTCTGCACAATGGCTTTTCTCAAGCTACCCCTTTCTCGAAACAATTCTGCTCCCAATCTGCAGATCTAGGTGTGAATTTCTGCCTTGCCACTGCTGATACACCCCTGTGTCATGTCCAGCCTACACTCAGAACAGCATTCCACCTGCAATACTGTTGCTCTGCTCGGTTTTCTGAGCGGAAGTGTGCCACCATTAGGATTTCCCTTCAAGAGCCTGGCTCAAGGTTTCAGCAGATAGAGGTGAGGATCTTACGGAGATGTCCAACATCTCAATGTCATTGCCCACTTAGTGCGCGGAGAGAGGGTGGACTGTTACTCACTAGCCAGCCACCACCATCTGTGGTCATATCACAGTAGACTTGCATGCTTTGCTGTGGCTCTCCATTGAGGTAGATGGTGTAGATGCCGCTGATAGTGTCCCCGTTGAGCAGGTGCTGAGTGCAGTCCCAAGGGTGTGGGTAGAGGCGTCCGGCTACGTTGAAGAAACAAGGTGTTAGGACATCGAGAACTGGAGGAGATGGGACACGCAAGAGAAACGACACAGGCCTCCAATCCCACTCAGCTCCTCATGTAAGGAGGGAGGCTCAATATCCCATCTAGGCAGCCACTGTATAAAACATGCACTGGGCACAATTCGGCCAAACAACGAAGTAGTAAACCAATGGCCCATTGGGACCAGCTCTGCTATCAGATCATCATTTCGATTCACAATTGGATTTAGAGAGTCCTAGATTCAGACAGTGCAGAATTGGCTCATTAAAGTCTACGCCATCATAACTACCACTAAAGGTACGTTAATCCCAATTTCCTGCACTTGTCCCATATCCTTGAATGTTATGATTTTTCAAATGCTGATCCAAATATTTTTTTAAAGGTTGTAAGGCTTCCGGCCTCCAATATTTTCCCAGGCAGTGCATACCAGATTCCCACCACCCTCTAAATTTGAGGATTCTCAAACCTTCAGACTCACTCTTCACTCTCTAAAGACAGTTCTCTGGAGTTTTGTAAAGGCTGAGAATGGGCTTTGTTTGAATGAGTTTTCAATGGGGGGGGGGCATGAGAGGCGGGTAAGTGGAGCCACTGCCGTAGAGAAGCCAGTATGTATCTGTGTGCCCCTGGCCCAGAGACTCGATGATGGGACAGAGGGGGGGAAGCGGGAGCATTGTGGCAGGAAGGGCAATGCCAACTGTGAAACCAACCAGCAAACCCTGGAAAACTGGTGGAGTGATCAGCCTGAATTGTGGCAATCCTACAAAACGTGGAAAAAGCTGAAGCAGGAAAGAAAGGATTGGTTTGTTAGATTCTACCAGGATTACTACTCTCTGAAGTATTCATTGAGAACCTTTCCAAATCATCTGCCTGCACTAAATAAAAACCGAAAGAACCATGGATGCTGTAAATCAGAAACAAAAGTAGACATTGCTGGAGAGGCTCAGCAGGTCTGGCAGCATCTGTGAAGAAAATAAATCAGATGTTTCAGCTCCAATTACCCTTCCTCAGTTCTGAGCTTTTCCAACAACTTCTATTTTTACCTGTGCCTGCACTTTCAGGTCTCCTTTTTAATACTCTAACAGGCCCTATTCCTTTCTTAATTATTTATAAAGCATCTTGTCATCTGCAGGGTATGTTTTACATGCCCTCCCTTAGTTTCCCAACTTCTCTTTCATTTCAACCCCAATATTTTTATTCTATTAGATGCTCAGTCACATTAAGCTCTCAGTGAGGTTCACTTTTAGACCTTACCCTGTCCTCTGTGTTTTTTGCCATCCAGGAAATCTTATGTTTTGTTATCATGCCCCTTTTCTTTGTGGCAACAAGTTTACCCTGACCTTCTTGTGTCTCCCCTGACACTGATTTACCCCCAAGAAACAGTTCCCAGTCCACTTTTGCTAAATTGCCTCTCATTTTTGTAGAACAGGGCTTCCCCTCGTTATAAAACTCTTCTTTTGTAACTATTGTCCTTTTCCATAACTCTTCTAAATTTAATGGAATAATAATTACTGCCACCCTCAGCACTGTTGCTTCCTGCCTGCCCAGCTTCATTTCCTCAAAACAGATCCAGAATGACTCCCTCATATCTCCAGCCACCCCCAAATTTGTTAGGTTTGTTACATACTGGCTAAATTCTACCTTCCTACCCACATTAACTGAATCCTTTCAGACATCTTGAAATACAGCTTCTGGTTCCGTAACTTGCAGCTTAAAAATTGGGATCGCCCTGTGTTGTGAGAGTGTTGTTCCAGTCCTCACTTTCTGCTGTGACCACTGGTTAACAAGTTGGACTCCTTCCTCAGATACTTTTGTGTTCACTGCCAAAACCTGCTTCCAACAGGGATTTCTCTCTTCAAATTGTTCCATTACCTCCTTAAAGCTCAGAGAATTCCAAATGAATATGCTGCTTGAGCCAAAGTGAATGGAAAAAGATTCTCTCCGCCGCCAAGAGATCCCTGTCAATGTCTCTGGCTTAAAAAAAACCCTATCATGTGAATGATTACTGCGATCTTGGAAAGATGGAATTAACTCTTGTCAGTTTCAAACTGCCAACTAGATTATTAACAATCCTGTTAAAAGGAGCAAACGCAACAATGTTCAGTCAGTGGTGAAAATAGTTCACAGCTTCCATTCTGAAACCCTGAGTGACTAATTTGCGATGAGACTAATGCAAGACCATCAGTGCTCAATCTTACAACCGAGCAAATCTGACAGCAACTTTTAGATGATGTACATGCTCACTTAAACTTGGTTATGCAGATGGTGCTCCTATTCAGAGTGTGTTGGTCCAGCCCAGGCTGACAGAGTCAGCACTGTAATGAAGAGAATCTGGGAATCCTGCCTACTGTCTCTGCAATAAAATGTCAATGATGGTCCATTCAGGAGTAGCAGAGTTTTCAAGGATGCGATGGGCAATAATCAGTGAAAATCAATCTCTGGCCCTGAAAAAATAACTTTACAAGTGGAGACACATTCCCTCAGACCAAACTCAATTTGGAGGAATTCAAATACAAAAGGATGTTTTATTTTTGTAGTTCTTTCTGTTTCGTTTAGCTCCATCTGCATTTTCATTCCCTTTATTTTCTGTTCTATATTTTACTTTAATTTATATTTCTTGCTGTTACTTCTTACTTTAGAATTTTTCTCTCAATGAGCGAGGGAATTCCATGATTTTGATCCAGCGACAATAAGGAACAACAATATAATTCCAAGTCACAATGGTGAGTGGCTTGGAGGGGAACTTCAGTATAGAATCCCTACAGTGTGGAAATAGGCCCTTCAGCTCAACAAGTCCACACTGACCCTCAGAGCATCCCCATATAACCCGTCAAATCTACACATCCCTGAACACTACAGGCAATTTAGCTTGGCCAATCCACCTAGCCTGCACATCTTTGGACTGTGGGAGGAAACTGGAGCACCCAGAGAAAACCCATGCAGACACAGGGAGAATGTGCAAACTCCACACAGACAGTCAGCCAAGGGAGGGATTGAACCTGGGTCCCTGGTACAGTGAGGCAGCAGTGCTAACCACTGAGCCACCATGCCACCCTAACTTGCAGGCTATGGGGGCCCCATGAATCTGCTGCTCTTGTCTTTCTTGATGGAAGTGGTTGTCAGTTTGGAAGATGCTGTCAATCTTACAGGAGGAGGGAGAGAGACAGAGAAAGAATCTGCAGAAATCTGGGTCATTCAGTATATTCAAGGCTGAGATAGAAGATTTGTAATCAGTAAGGGAATCAAGGGTTAAGACAGGAAAGTGAAGTTGAGGATTATCAGCACAGCCATGATCTCATTGAATGTTCATAAAATTGTTTTAATGTTGTTGGAATCAGGTCTCTGAGTCCAAACTGACCCTCCAAAGAGCATTCCACCCTATCCCTGTACCCCTGCATTTAGCACGGCCAATCCACCTAGCCTACACCTCTTTGGACTGTGGGACAAAACCCGCACAGGGAGAACGTGTAACTTCATACAGTTGTCTGAGGCTAGAATCAAACTCAGGATCTTGTGTCTGTGAGGCAGCAGTGCTGACTACTGAGCCACTGTGCCACCATAAATGGTGGAGGAGATTTGATGGGCAAAATGACCTACTTTGGCTCCTTTCACTGTGGTCTTATGGAGGGGTGGAAGGATTTGCGAAGAATATTCTGGAGCTTTAGGCTTTGGCTAGTGATCTGTCATTTAGCAGAACAGTGACTGATGCAGCCAGCCAGATCCCTGTTGGCATGGCCTGAATTGGAGAGTAGCGTTGATACAGTTACACAGTCATTCAGCTGGTACCTGTAGTGAACGAGGCATGTTCTGTTGTGCTCCTCATGGTGCCATATGCTGACTGCAGCCCCAGTGAGTACTCTATTGTTTCGGACAGGCCTTCTAGTCGAATCCAAGTATCGTCTGCATCGAGGATCAGCTCCTGGAAGGGGTTGCAGCAGGACATCAGTGGGTTAGCTCAGCCACTTATCACACACACCTTCCCAAACTCCAACCTGCACAGCATCAAACAGCTCTGTTCCTCAAACTGCTGGCACTTAGACATGGTGCACATACACACTTTCATTGCGAGAGGTTTCAAGTACAGGAGCAGGGATGTTGCAGTTATGCGGGCTCTGGTGAGACCACACCTGGAATATTGTGTGCAGTTTTGTTTCCTTTTCTGAGGAAGGATGCTTTTGCTCTCGAGGGAGTGCAGTGAAGGTTTACCAGGCTGTTTGTGAGGTTGGCAGCTCTGAGGAGAGATTGACTAGGTTGGGATTATTTTCGTTGGAGTTCATACAAATGAGAAGTCTCTCATAGAGACTTATAAAATTCTAACAAGACTGGACAGGGTAGATGCAGGGAGGATGTGTCCAGAACCAGGGCTCACAGTCTGAGGATTCGGGGTAGACGATATTTAGGACGGAGATGAGGAGACATTTCTTCACCCAAAGAGTGGTGAGCCTGTGGAATTCATTACCACAGGAAGTATTTGATGCCAAAACATTGAATGTATTCAAGAAGTGGCTAGATATAGCACTTGTGGCGAATAGGATCAAAGGTTATGGGGAGAAAGCAGAATTAGGCTATTGAATTGCACTGTCAGCCATGATCGTGAATAATGGTGGAGAAGGCTCGAAGGGCCGAATGGCCTCCTCCTGCTCTTATCTTCTGTGTTTCTTTGTTACTCAAGTGCGCGCGCGCACACACACACACACACAAATACAGACAGACATACACACACTGTCCTACACACACACAAAGACAGACAGACACACACACAAAGACAGACAGACACACACACACACTCTCCTACGCACACACACGCAAAGACAGACACACACACACAAACACAGACAGACAGCCAGACGCGCGCGCACGTGCACACACACACACACACACACACACACACACACACACACACATACACGAGAATGAGGCAGGCAGCAGGAACACTGCAGTAGAAGGTGGGGTAGGATGATGGGGCGGAGGAACAGGGACAGTACAGTGACAGCCAGGCCAGTTTCAGGAATCAGGAATGCCTTCACCCAAAGAAATGAGAACCAGAGGGTCTCTGGCCCATTGAGAAAAACAAGAGATGCTTTTCATTAACATTCCACACCAGAGGTTGATAGTTTTTGAAACATGTCTGATCATAAGAAATAGGAGCAATGATGAACTATTCAGTCTTTGAGGCTTCTCCCTTGTTTAATAAGATTGTAGCTTACTCAGTCTTGGCCCTAACTCCACTGTCATGTCTACAGCTGCATCATGTTTGCATTCCTTAGCGATAAAAACTGCCTATGTCAGCCTTAAATATACAGTGGATCCCTGATTTACAAATGTCTCTTTTGCAAACGTTTGTCCTTACAAATACAACCCCATCCAGGGATTCATTCATGTTAATTTTAAAGGTCAAAAGTGAACGTTTTCTGTACTGACAAACAGCTATTTTATGTTGTCCCGCATTGTGTTCTGCCTAGCATACAAATCAACTTACAAACAGACTCAAGGGTGGGACCTATTCACTGCCCATATTCAAGGACCCTACTCCCTGGAGAAGTGAACTGACTCTCAGAGAAGAAATTCCTCCTCATCTTCATCTTAGATAGGACAGCCCGTATTCTGCAACTGGGATCCCTCGTTCTAGACTGCCCTGCAATATTATACTTTTCAATAATATCACCTCTCATTCTTTCAAACTGCAATCAACTCAGTTGGTATGAATCCTCTTAAGCCTCCAATGCAAGTGCATCTCTCCTTAAATAAAGAAACAAAACTGTGCACAGCACTCCAATGCAGTGCCACAATACCTACATTTTTATATTCCATCTCCTTCACAATTTTTAAAAATTTTCATTCATCCATGGGATGTGGCTGTTGCTAGACAGATCAGCATTTATTGCCCATCCCCTAGTTGCCCAGTGGGCAGTTAAGAGTCAACCACATTTTGCTGAGGGTCTGGAGTCACATGTAGGCCAGACCAGGTGACGAAGGCAGATTTCCTTCCCTAAAGGGCACTAGTGAACCTAGGTGAGGCAATGGCCTAGTGGTATTATTGCTAGATTGTTAATCCAGAGATGAAAACATGCTGGAGATCCAGGTTCAAATCCTGCTGTGGCAGATGGTGGCATTTGAATTCAATAAAAATATCTGGAATTAAGAATCTAATGATGACCACGAATCTGTTGTTGAGGGGAAAATACCCAGCTGGTTCACTAATGTCCTTTAGGGAAGGAAGCTGCCATCCTTACCTGGTCTGGCCTACATGTGACTCCAGACGCACAGCAATGTGGTTGACTCTCAGCTGCCCTCTGGGCAATTAGGGATGAGCAATAAACACTGCTTGGCCAGTGATGTCCTCATCCTGTTAACAAATAAAGGAACCTGATGGGTTTTTTCAAGAATTCGTGATTGCTGTTTAATTGCAGATTTTAAAAATGTCTTATTTCGTTATTTGCTACAGAGGGATTTGAACCCAGTCCCCCAGAGAATTAGGCAGGGTTAATATAGAATTACTAGTCCAATGAAAAGACCACTACACCACCACCTCCCAAAATAACTATCAACATTGCATTTGCCTTCCTAATCGCTTGCTGTAACTGCATAAAATGTTCTATGATTCACGTACCAGGATATTCAAATCATTCTGTCACCACAGCACAGGAGAGGCCATTTCATCTGTTGAGTCTATCAGTTTTGTATCGGTCTTCACTGTAGTGGATATTAGCAACATCCCTGAAACATTCATTCAGGCAAAGAAAGGGAGGGAGCAACCCAAGATAATCCCAAGCACCAGACAAGTGGTACAGTATAAACTGGAGCTGACAAGTGCCTGGGTTCTGATCAACGTCAAGGATCTTAAAGATTGCTGGGATAGCTTTTAATTTTCCAAATGTCCCTGGTTCAGGGAAATACTCCATCAGATTGGAAAATAGTGAATGTAACTCCTTGGTTCTTTGTTTACAGAAGAATGTTTTCACCCAGAGCATGATGGGTTTCTGGAACGCACTGTCCAAAAGTAAGCTCAAGGTGGGACTCTGCACAAAATTTAAGAAGTAGTTAGCTGATCCCTTGAAGCATCATAGCAGACAAGGTGAAGTGCTGGAAAATGGGACTGGAGTCGATAGGTGTTTGATGACCTGTGTGAACATGATGAACATCCGTGCGATGTGGTTGTAGCTAGCTAGATCACCATTTATTGCCCATCCCCTAATTGCCCAGAGGGCAGTTAAGAGAGTCAAGACAGAAAGCATGGAACTGCAGGCCGGTTAGCTTAACATCTTTCAAGGGAAAAATGTTAGAAGCTACTTTTAAAGACGTAACACGATATGGAGCTGGAGGAACACAACAGGCCAGGCAGCATCAGAAGAGCAGGAAAGCTGACGTTTTGGGTCAGGGCCCTTCTTCAGAAATGCGGGAGGTATGGGTTTAGATATGTTCACGTTAGTCAGGCAGAGCCAACATGATTTTCTGAAAGAAAGGTCATGGTTAACTAATTTATTGAGTTTTGATAAGAGATAACATGTGGTCTGCATAAAGGGAATTGGTGAATGTAGTGTATTTAGATTTCCAGAAGACCATGGTTACATTTATATATAATATGCATTGTTACCGGGTGCTAGTTCATACAACCCTCTGATTTTGTGCCCGTGTGTACAGTGTGCCACCATGTGGTTGATGTTGGCTGCAAACACGGCCTATTCATTCCTCTCAGCCCTTGCAGCTCTTCTTTCTGGGAGCTTTCTTGGGTCTTCCTCTGTGAAGACAGGGGCAGAGGGTGGAACCCTACAGGGTTGGAGGGATGTGGGCTATGGTGAGATTTGTGGCAGAATCACTGGAGAACCCAGAGGGTTCAATGTCAGGAGCAGCTCGCTATTTCTTTTATGTACTTGCTGAGTGGTGAGGACAGCAGTGAGGTGACATTTAAGGGGGGTTTATTGCTTGTTGGTGCCATATTAAGGATACAGATCCACCTCGTGAATTTGCTATCTTAACAAATATGCTGAACAGAGAAACTTACAGCTGGAAGTCAGAGAGGCTTCCTGCTGATTTCAGCTGCATGTGAGGAACTTCCATGTCACCCAGCACCAAACAGCATCTCAGGGCACGGTCCACAGGCACACACCGTGCTCACTCTTCATCAGCAAATGTCCAGCATTTGCTAACCCCTTGCTGGTACCTCACTGACAGGTTACTCTGGATTACAGAGCTGCAGGGCGCACTGGTACTTCTCATTGGAACGCCACTGCAGGGGCATGGGCACAGTAATGGACCCAGCTCACTGATCAATCGAGGGTGCATCTCTTTTCATACCCTAACTGGGTACTCCCTGCCTTGTCCTGCTGTGCTTTGTCAGGCCTGGCCTTCAGCTGGTGTGAAAGGCTGCCAAGCCTGCCTTATTGAGGTGCTGTTTAGCATAGGCCCACAGACAGGCTGCTTGTCAGTGGGGGTGGAGTGAGAAACATCTTAGCGTGTGGCACACACTTAGTCGTCAATCTAGCACCAAGAGAGTGTGCCAGCTACCCGCACAGGAAATACCACCTCTCTAGTCAACCAAACGGTCCCGTCACAAGCTGGTTAAGAGCTAGTCTGGTTAGCGGCAGGCATTGGAGGGGAGGGGGGTGGTCGGGAATTGGACTGTTCATCATGGAATCCTGGCACCGCCATCCACTGGCGCTGCCAGCCACTGGCGCTGTCAGTCACTGGCATACTTTGCACATCATTGAGGGTCTGAGCCACGGCTAGTCAACCAATGGGCTGGGGTCCTGCCCAAATGTAGTCTGGGCTGGGGGTAGCGATCAGTCATGTCAGGCGAGCAGCAGCAGTTCGGTGAATCATGGATCAAGTGTTCAGGAGCTGCCAACACAGCATTCAGGGCTCTACTGGGGGAATTCAAGACTAGGGATTATATTTTTAAAGTGAGAGGAGAAAGATTAAAAAAAAACATGAGAGGCAACTTTTTTACACAGAGAGTGGTTTGTGTGTTGAATGAACTTCCAGAAGAAGTGGTCAATACGGGTGCAGTTACAACGTTGAAAAGACATTGGATAAGTACATGATTAAGAAATATTTGGAGGGACATGGGCCAACCACACACAGGTGGGGCTAGTTTAGTTTGGGTTTATGGTTGGCATGGACTGGTTGGACTGAAGGGTCTGTTTCTGTGCTGTATGGCTCTGCATCCAGGGGCAGCTCCTCGACGTTAGTCAATGGTCTGGGGAGGAATACAGTTCTGGGGTTTGCCCATCGTTCATTCAGGGGAATGTGGAACAGTGTTAGAGAGCAGGGTCAGCATCACTAGGGTGCAATATTAGGGTTCCGGGGCAGGGAAGGCATAAGAGATCCTGGGGTTGGGGAGGAGAGGGTAACCTAGTGACCAGAAGGGGACAGAACCTACTGCTAATGATGTTTATCTTGAACTGTGGCCCCTGCCATTGCCTGCTATTCTCTAAGTGGAAAATGGCTGGTGCAATGCCCAGGGTGGGAAGAGGCAGTGCCACTTTGATGGGCATGAGTGCAGGATCCGTGTCTGCTGGACGCGAGAATTTTGCAGTTTCCAAAAAATGAAGCATGGGTTTGCAAACTCCAGCTGTGGTTCATTTGGGAACATTTCATCACTCAGCAGAGGGAGTGCTTGGGGGGAATCATCACTCTATTGTGTGTCATGATAGACTGCACTGAATTCAGTGACAGAGGTCCCAGCCTAAGTGGGTCTAGGATGGGAAGCAGGTTAGAATACAGCACACACTCCCTCTTTGATGTGCAGTAATGTGTTAATCACTTCATCAGGTTAGTGCTCACACTGTGACCAGGGAAGTAGTGGAGCAGATGATGGGGCTGCTGACAGTGTTGTTCCACCATATGGACTGGGCTGGGATTCCCTCCAATATAGTCCAAACAGAGTGTGCTGCACCATCCTGGTATGCTAGACTGTACACCGTCAGATTAGGCAATGAGGTGATGAGGAAATAGGGGAGCAGGAACAGTTGTCCAAGAAAGTGGAGGATGAGGAGGAGGAGGAGGAGGCGGAGGAGGAAAGGAGGAAGCTCTCCTTGTCCATTACAGAGCTCAGCTGTTTCGGGCTCTGCAGGCCAGACAGGAACTGACTGAATCCTGGTGCCAGTCGATGAGCAGCAGGCCATCATAGACTGCCCAATAGTCATTGATCATGATGCCAACAATTGGGTTGCATTGTGAGAGTGAACTGCAGCCTGAATTAATTTTCTCTGTGTTCACTTTTGCTGACTGAAAATAAAAGCTCATGGTTGGAATTGTCCGATTGCTCACCCATATGTGATTTATTCTCACTGGATGGTGACAGAATGTGGGAATAGTATGGCACTAGGGAGACAGGATAGTGATGACATGAGCAGCATGGTGGCTCAGTGGTTAGCACTGCTGCCTCACAGCGCCAAGAACCTGGGCTTGATTCCACCCTCGGGCAACTGTCTGTGTGGAGTTTGCACATTGTCCCCATGTAAGTGTGGGCTTCCTCCCACAGTCCAAAGATGTGCAGGCTGGGTGGATTGGCCATGGGAAATGCAGGGATACAGGGACGAGTGGGCTGTCTTTGGGATGCTCTGCAGAAGGTCGGTGTAGACGCAATGGCCTCTTTCAACACTGTAGGGGATTCTATGATGTAGACTAGGTGTTAAGACAGAATATAGCTCAGGGCAGGTAAGCTGTGTGGTTCACTGGTTAGACAGTGACAAGACCTAGAGACTGGGAATGTATGATGAGGCTCAACATACATGAGAACTTATGGTGGAGGGTTAGCGCTCCCGGTAATTTTTATTTCTTCTGCGCAGAATTCTGAGGTCCTTGCACGGCAGCAGTTTTGAGAATGCAAGTCAATGCGGCAATGCATGTTGGCACATGGATTGCCATGCATGGAATGTTGTGTACGCAGACAGCTCAGAGGGAATGTTCAGTGTCAACCATGTCAACATACTTTGTGGGTGCTGTGCCATGACATTGCCAGTGAGGAACAAGGATTGCAAACACTTGTCTGGGTGGACGGCAGCCTTTTAAAGATAACACAGTTGCAAGGGATAACAAGCATGGGGCTGGATGAACACAGCAGGTCAAGCAGCATCATAGGAGCAGGAAAACTTGACGTTTCGGCTC